>JAQPPZ010009291.1:0-20398 GCA_028583015.1 Wollemia nobilis
TGAAAGCATGCAGAAAAATGGTGTACCGATATGATGCAAACAAAAATAGATATAGATGCTAAGTCCTACGAATGCATGAAGGAAATGACGCAGAAACGAGATGTGAGCAAACAAAGCGGGGCCTCCTTTATTGATATTGCTTTTAATATGATTACAATACATCCCCCCTCTAGGGCTCAGAACATTTGATACAATTTGTTACATTAATGGATGCCCGAAAGAAGCCACGCTTCCAAGATCGGACGGTACGCTTCCAACGTCTTCCGCGTGCCCACATTCGAAGTGGGCGGGCTAAAAGTTGTCACCGCTTGTGTCCATGTGTTCGTCATTCCTTGCTGCCCCTCTAGTATTCCTGGTGGTGAGATCCTATGCACATAAAGACAACAAATCGTTAATAGCATATGCGTATCTAGAAAAACATGCAATCCCCAAGGCCTCCAACGGGCGCTTAGAAGATATCAGTGATAAGATTGATAAATAGATTACAGAATGATATATAAATGTAAAGGACAACTTCTAGAATTGGTATCACCTGATTTTGCATCGAAGCGGCGTCGGACGGCCCCGTTATGCTCGTTTGCCCGTCGGGGGCCTCTCCAAAGTGAGCGCTCCAATGTCCCACCTATGCTTATCCAAATCACCTGAAACTCATGGGTTAGGCATTATATGTAATTCTAAGACTACCCAGATGCTCAGAATTTGCATATCCTACCCAGATTCTCCTGTATGTGACAGGGGCGCCCTACGAGCTAGTTAATACATAAAATAATAAAATGATAGTCAAATCATGTCAGAATGAGTTCAAAATTTAACAGAGGCATTAGGATATCATCTAGGACATATTGCAAAAATAATAGTAAGGAAATCATGCACATATTTCTAATCGCTCTGGGGTGGGACGCTGGGGACTGTCGCAAAACCTGCAAAAAGTGACCTTGCAAATGTCCTGCCCAGAGGCCTCCAAAACTCCTGCAAACTTGTGGTTAGACTAAAAACAACATTTTGAGATGACCCAGAAGGTCAGATTTGGCAGATTCTACCCAGGTTATCTTGTATCCGAAGGCGCTCCCTGTAGGTTAGTAGACGCATAAAATGACAGAAACCAGGTCAAATCATGTCAGAAAGCAATGAAATTTGGACAACAACATAAGTACATTAGATATAAAAGAATGCAAAAATAATAGTAACAAAACCATGCATAGATTTCTAATCACTCCGGGGTGGGGCGATTAGGACTGCAGTAGTTTGGGGGGCGCCCGGGGGTGGGACGCCCACCGTTTAGGGCCTAGTTTTGACACCAATCCAAGTGGGATGGGTCCAAAACTTCCTAGGGGGTTGTGTCGATGAGTTTGGGGTGGGATTGTGGCCGATTGCTTGGGTTTTTGGATCTGGATTGCGTTCCTAGTGTTCACCCGATAACCTCTCTTCCAGAAGAGAGATTAGGGATGTAGGAAGCACAAAGAGGAATGGGGGTATAGTTTGGCAGCACTTCATTGCTCCAAATGCTCCAGCTCTATTTTTTTTGGGGTGAGGAGGCTCACCTTTTTATAGACCTAAGGGTCTCCTTTGAATGCGCATGCGAGGGCGCCACTTGGCTCATTATGCCTTTTTGGGGGAGAGAAGATTCCTCCCTGATTAGGGCCTCCTTGATTGAGGCCTCCATGATTTGAAACGTTCCCTCGCAATTGCATGCCTTGAAGGTGGAGTTAGGTGGCGGATTTGGGCTGCCATTTGTCAAGGTTTGAATTTTTTCTAGTCAAACCTGCTAATCGTCCCACCCTAGAGCGATTGCTGCTAATCATCCCGGGGTGGGACGAATAGGATTCTAATCATCCCAGGGTGGGACGAATAGGGAGCAAAGTGCTTAAAAGGTGCAAAACTGACCTCTGACCTTCCAAAACTGATTTGGGAGTGGTTAGGACCACTGTTTAACCTCTGGAGGCTGCCCTAGGGGGTATGTATGCCAATTCGATCAGTGCTTGTAGTCACATAATCGGATTGGTGTTGTTTTGGTGTCTACAGATGCCCCTTTTTGGGATGCACTGTGTGTGGCGCAGTGCTGAGCAAAAATAGATGACCAAAGCACTTAATGATTAGGGTTTCTCAATAACCTAACCAAATTTTGATGCCCCAAGTATGGAAAGGGCACGCATTCTTGAATCCTTGCTTCTGACGAGCTAAGGAGCTTAACTCAAGTGTAACCTTTTTCAATGAGGTGTACTTGATCTTGGACATTGTTCAGACATGAATAGGCAAAGGGCACAACCTTTTGTCCGAGGAACCTTTTCTTCATGCTTCCAGAATGCCAAGTGTTTGTTTAGCTTGTGATTATTGCTTGTTTGCTGCCCCAAGCAGGAGCGTGATTGTCTTTGTCAATGATTCTTTGAATGCATGCCATTTCCTTGATTGGGTGTGTATTTGTTGATTGGTGACTAAGTGTGACTACCCCCTCAAGCGACGAATCGATGAGGGAATGACCAAAAATGAGAAAAGCGATGAGTCGCTTGACCCAAGATGACGTTTGTAAGGGTGCCTTCAGTTGTTTTCGTTGAACGCTTATTGCAGTTTTCCAACCATCGGACCTATTTTTGGTGGGTTTTGACCCTTTTTTTTACGCCTATTGGGGTAGAAATTATCGAAAATCCTCCTTCCCGTGGAGTGGTCCGGCTATGCTAGCCTTCTTAGGGAGTAGGATAGTGAGTATTTGTGACCCCGACGATGGTTTTTCATGCCATGAATGTCAGGTGCAAAGGCACCTTTGTTCGGCAGATTTATTGTTGTTTTTGGTGCATTTTTTGGATGCAGTTTTTGTTGCTTTATTTCTTGCTCTGTAATCGTCCCAGGGTGGGACGAATACCAATTTTGTAATCATCCCAGGGTGGGACGAGCGCTAACTAGAGCGCTCATCCCAGGGTGGAACGATTACAGGCCTAACAACCTATATAAGGACCAAAACTAGGTTTTGGGCTCATTTGCAATATTTTTTCTTGGCGATTTGGAGCAGTGAGGAGGAGTGCGAGTGTGCGTAGCGGAGCGCTGCTAAAATTTCATGGACATCATGAGTGCGAGAACCGGATCTTCGAGTGGAGGAGCCGAGGTGAGACCGGTATGATGTTCCTTCTCTCTATTATTCGTGCGTGTTTTATATGAAGTTTAAAACTCACATATAAAATGTTTGTTCGCTTTATTTTGTTTTTAATTTTTTTTATTAAGTTGAAAACCTAATTAGTTTATTTTATATTTTTATTTAAAACCAATTTTTTTTATTTTTTTTTTTGTTCATATTAAGGTTGAAACCCTAATATGTTTTATTTCATTTTTGTTTTTTCCATATTAAGGTTGAAACCCTAATATTTTTTTATTTTATTTTGTTTGCATTCACATTAAGGTTGAAACCCTAATATGATTTTTGTTGTTTTTTGTTGATTGTACAGTTATTTTCATGTATGTTGTCATTGTTGTACAATTTTATTTTAATGTTTTTGTTTATATTAAGTATGTACTTAATATATTTTTTCATTTTATTTTGTTGTTTCAAGTTGTGAAGAGTCGGTACCGCCAGCCGACTATTTTCTCTGATGCCCGGGATGCCCTGACAGTTGTGGATTGGGAGTGGCTTGATGCCCTTGGGCTCAAGCACGTGACGCATCTGGAGCCTGTGGTGGGGGATCGAGCATATTTGACTACCCTGATCAATCTATGGGATCCCCGCACCAACACTTTTCATCTCCCAACAGGGGAGATGACTATTACTCTAGAGGATGTGTATCGGATTCTACGGATTTCGATAGATGGACTGCCTATCCGGATGACCCACCGTGACCAACGGACAATGGTATTGACATGATGTTTTGGTCCGATGGTGGAGAGGGGGTGGAGAGGGCTATGGAGAGGGCAGAGGCTGACTGCCAGATAGGCGGTATTCTGGTGCGGTGGTGGCTGGAGAAGGGCGTATTAGGGGTGAGGCATGCTTTGATCATGACCCTCATCTCCAATATGCTACTTCCTGACTCCTCAGGTGTGAGGTTCCCTTGGAACCTGCTTGAGTTGGTTTTCACATTGGTGGAGTGTCCTACATCAGCTCCACTTATTATGAGATGGGGTCAGACGTTATTGGCATAGTTGTACGATGAGTTGTACGAGGTCCGCTATCGAAAGTGAAAGGGGATCGGGTGCAGCTATCTCTTGCAGTGCTAGGGGTGGCAGCACATAGCTGTGGAGCGGCCGTAGGGTTTGCCTTGGACCACCCGAGGTGAGATGGTGGATCGAGAAATTGGATATGCCAATTTATGGTGGAGGTCAGAGGAGCATGGACAGAGTCGATGATGGGCAGGTGACGTAGGTCACTATACTGATGCCTTCTCTCATCTAGTGCCAGGGTAGGTGTTTTGGCGGCCGTATCGAGACTGTCCAGCCTAGCCTGAGGCTGGAGAGTGGCTCCGATGTGTGCATAGGGGTAGATGGTTGATTGGGCGACACGGGACAGAGTAGGAGTACTTCCCATATGTCCGGGTGACGCGATAGTTTGGGGTGCACCAGGGATTGCCTAGTGATCCCTTGATCTATCGACATCATGATGATGAGAAGACTCTAGTCTGGCCTACCATTGAGCAACTGGGTGAGGGGTCCGATGCAGTTATTGATGTACCCAACATGGACGATGTCGAGGTGACTATAGAGTATGACCGATGGTGGATTATGCGATGATGGCAGAGTGAGGGGCCTCTAGGAGGCATGGATACTACAGAAATAGGAGGTGGGGGTGCAGAGGCACCGATGGAGGGTTGGGGGGCTCCGCTTGATGATGTTGACATGGTGGAGGTCGATGACTTCATCGATGATGGAGATGATTTGGGGGTTCTAGAGTAGCCGAATGTATAGGATGTCCCGGAGTAGTGGGTGCTAGAGCAGCAGGCCATCCTGGAGGTGCCCATGCCTCAGGCTATCTCAAGGGATGTGGAGGTTGGGCTTCATGCTGAGATAGCATGATTGGAGGGTCTCCTACGGAGATGGGAGGAGGAGCATAGAGATGCTTTGGTGGAGGTAACGCAGGAGAGGGATCTCCTATGGACTCAGTTGGCACAGTGGGATAGTGCATTGGTTATGTATCACCAATGAGATATGGAGTGGGGTCGATACCGGATAGAGTTAGAGACAGAGGTTGTCCGCCTCGGTGGATAGTTGCCTATGCTTGATGGAGGTGGTTCATCACATCGTACGAGAGGTAGTGAGACTGAGCAGTCTGCATCATCTCATCGTAGGCGGCTAGGTGAGGGTAGTGTTGGTGGGCAGGGTGCGAGGGCTGGCAGCAACCGCCCTGAGAGGTCCCATAGGACCCATACTACTGGGGTAGTTCCAGTCGCACCGATCCTACGTGATCATGGTGGCCGACTCCCTAGGCTTTGGGGATTTTGAGTTTTTGGTTTTTGTGAGGTCAGAGGACCTTCTTATTGTAGCCTCGAGGGCATTTTGACTTGATATATATACATGACTCTTTTTGGTTTGATTATATACTTGTCATGGTTTATTGTTCTTTATGCACATTTATTTATGTTGATGTATGCATATGCTATTATGACTACGGATGATTTTAACTATATGATATAGATGTATGCATATGGAATGGATGGAATGATTTGTTGGTATACAGGTGGTGGCACCATAGACTATACATGATTTACTAGCTTTCTGTACTATGTGATTGCTTTATGAAATAACTTTTGCATTTGTAAAATTGCTTTGTATTTTTTGATGGTGATGTAAGTAATGAAATGTACAACAATTGTTTTAGAATGTAGTTAAGGTTTTTTGAGACTCAGATGCTTTAACTAACTAGTCAAGACTGTACATTATCTTACAAGACTTTCGAACAAGGTACGAATCAGACTTGAGTTTGACCAAGTTATTTCACATCCCTGTGTGTGCGATTGAGTTCGTTTATGTGGTATTCATAAGGATACCATCAGTGCCAGGTAGGCTGTCCACCAAACCTGTACTGAGGATCACCTAATTAGCTCCACTAACTCCTTTGTTGTATTTAGTAGGATTAATCTACGATGCAATCTAGGATACCATAAGCTAGCTCATCCACATGCAAACATTGGTCTACACATATGCCCAAAGCTAATGTGATAGATATATCATCATGCGTTTAGGTATACCACCATTGCCAGGTAGGCTATCCACCAAACCCGTAATGAGGATCACCTAAATGACCTTTCAAATGCTGAGAATTCCAAGGATTCAAGCTCAACTCTTTTGGTTCTTCAATTTATTGGGATACTTGCTCTCACATATAGTGATGAAAATCACTATTTATTTTTTACTTTTTTTTCTTTGAGCAAGGGATTTGAATAGTGGTGATAACCACTTTATTTTTATTGTTGCTTTTTAGGATTTAGATTTTGAATTTTGATTTCAAAGTTGAGCTTTGGATTTTTTTAGTTCCTTTACGCCCCCCCCCCCCGGCGGTGTTTTTTTATGGTAATCTTTTATTTTTTTTATTTTATTGATCTTTTTATTAATCCTTACAATTAGGGATCAAGGGTGTTTGGGAATCTTTGATAGTGGTGAAAACCACTATTTATTTTGGGGAATTGGATGGGGAAGTATGCTTGTCCTTTTGTCAATTCTCAGCATTCTTAAATCATTCGCACAGGGGGATGAGCAGGATAAAATTTTTACTTATGGTATCCTAGACCACTATGTAGGTTTCATCTTTCGTTCACACAACTTGGGAATTTTTATGTGTTTTAAGCTTGTGTTGGGATGCTATGTAACAAGGCATGATCCAAGTAAAACTCTACCTTGTAAAAATCGGTCTGACTTTGTACAACATTTGACTAGAAATCTAAAGACAATTGAATGACGAAAACCCTAAAGACATTAGAAGACAACTGACTATGATATGGCAAAAATGTGAATGGCGTTATTCTTGTTGGATCATTTACAAAATGGACAAATGTGGAAAATGATGGAATTGTCGAGTAATTACAGTCTATGGTGCGTTTGACATGTATGACCAACAAATATGCAATGTATGTATGTGATGCCTAATGCAACTTTTTTTTGTGTTTTGATTTTTAAGATTATGCATGAAAGTGAGATGCAATTTTTTTTGTTATTTTTGATTATCTGTTGTTTTTGAATATTCGTTATGGATGGTTTAACCCGAATGGGTGTGGACCAAGTGATTCTTACGGATCCTTGGAGGTTTTGACCAAAGGGATTATAGATACCTTTGGGGCATTTTGGGTGACCAAGCGGTGGCGAGAATCCTTGGAGCTTTTGGTTTGACCAAAGGGATTATAGATACCTTTGGGGCATTTTTGGTTGACCAAGCGATTGTGGGAACCCTTGGAGCTTTTGGTTTGACCAAAGGGATTATAGATACCTTTGGGGCATTTTTGGTTGACCAAGCGATTGTGGGAACCCTTGGAGCTTTTGGTTTGACCAAAGGGATTATGAATACCTTTGGGGCTTTTGGTTTGACCAAAGGGATTATGATACCTTTGCATTTTGGTGAAGCAATGAACCCTTGGAGCTTTTGGTTTGACCAAAGGGATTATAGATACCTTTGGGGCATTTTAGGTTGACCAAGCATTGTGGAACCCTTGGAGCTTTTGGTTTGACCAAAGGGATTATAGATACCTTTGGGCATTTTAGGTGACCAAGCGAATGAGAACCCTTGGAGCTTTTGGTTTGACCAAAGGGAATTATAGATACCTTTGGGCATTTTGGTTGACCAAGCGATTGTGAGAACCCTTGGAGCTTTTGGTTTGACCAAAGGGATTATAGATACCTTTGGGGCATTTTAGGTTGACCAAGCGATTGTGAGAACCCTTGGAGCTTTTGGTTTGACCAAAGGGATTATAGATACCTTTGGGGCATTTTAGGTTGACCAAGCGATTGTGGGAACCCTTGGAGCTTTTGGTTTGACCAAAGGGATTATAGATACCTTTGGGGCATTTTTAGGTTGACCAAGCGATTGTGAGAACCCTTGGAGCTTTTGGTTTGACCAAAGGGATTATAGATACCTTTGGGGCATTTTAGGTTGACCAAGCGATTGAGAAACCCTTGGAGCTTTTGGTTTGACCAAAGGGATTATAGATACCTTTGGGGCATTTTAGGTTGACCAAGCGATTGTGAGAACCCTTGGAGCTTTTGGTTTGACCAAAGGGATTATAGATACCTTTGGGGCATTTTAGGTTGACCAAGCGATTGTAGAACCCTTGGAGCTTTTGGTTTGACCAAAGGGATTATAGATACCTTTGGGGCATTTTAGGTTGACCAAGCGATTGTGAGAACCCTTGGAGCTTTTGGTTTGACCAAAGGGATTATAGATACCTTTGGGCATTTTGGTTGACCAAGCGATTGTAGAACCCTTGGAGCTTTTGGTTTGACCAAAGGGATTATAGATACCTTTGGGGCATTTTGGTTGACCAAGCGATGGCGAGAACCCTTGGGGCTTTTGGAGTGGGCCATGGCTCTCTAAATGTTGAATGGCCTCAAATGACTGATGTTCAAGGGTTCTAGTTCCTTGATTCCTTCAAGAGAGGTGAGCCGGTATGTTCCAGGTCCTATTTTACTATCGATTACATAAGGACCTAACCAATTTGCCATGAACTTGTCCCTTAAATGGGGTGGCAAGTTAGAATTTTGTTGGTTCTCTTTTAAGACCAGGTCACCGACCTGAAAGTCCCTCAGGTGAACTTTCATGTTGTATGCTTTCTTAAGTCGCTCTTGATAGATACGTAAATGCTCGAGAGCATTGACGCATCATTCATCGAGTAACGTAAGCTGGTCTAACCGGGCCTACCATGCAGTGTCATCATCGATGAACTCTTGCATTGATATGCGCAGGGAGGGTATTTCCAACTCGAGAGGCATGACTGCCTCGGAGCCATACACTAGCAAAAATGGAGTTGCCCCAGTGGGCGTCCGAATGCTAGTGCGATAAGCCCATAGGGCAAGTGGTATTTGGATGTGCCAATCCTTATGACTATCTACGACCATATTTTTAAGGATGGCAACTAGCATTTTGTTTGATGCCTCTGCTTGCCCATTTGCCTACGGATAATAAGGTGTCAAAAACTATGCTGAATTTTGTACTTTGTTGTCAAAGCATGCACATCTTTGTTCTTAAATGACGTCCCATTATCCGAGATGATCTTGGATGGAATACCAAAATGACATATGATGTTATGTAAAATGAACTCCGCAATGCGGGGCCCAGTCGTAGAGGTAAGCGGAATTGCTTCCACCCACTTAGTGAAGTACTCTGTGGCCGTTATGATAAACGTGTGATGACTTGACGATGTAGGGGAGATCTTTTCGATGAGATCTAAGCCCCACTATAAAAATGGCCAAGCCGATTGGATCGGCTGCAAGGCCTGAGAAGGTACGTGTGTCAAGTTAGCATGGTGTTGACACTTCACGCACTTTCGCACATATGCGCAACAATCTCGCTCTAAAGATGGCCAATAATAGCCCATGCGAAGAATGCGCTTTGCGATGGCCATACCGTTGAAGTGGCCACCGCATGTACCATCGTGCGCTTGGGTGATCGCCCAAGTGGACTCCTGTTGGTCCAAGCAACGGAGGAGGATTCCTTCATAGCTTCGACGGTATAAAATGTCTCCTAGCAAGACATGTTTTGCCGCTTTCTATTTGAATGATCTTTTTATGGCATGCGACAATCCAAGTGGGAGGCTACCTAACTTGAGATAGTCTCTTATGGGTGTGTACCAATCCTGCTGATCAGAAACCTCGATGGTATGAATGGTCGATCCCTCTTGAAGTTCATCCCTAGCAAAAGCTGAGCGGGAAAGAACTTGTAAAAATAGTGTTGTGTTGCTATTAAGAGGGGTTGGAGAGAACAAAGACCCCCAGTTGGCATGATTCAGACTATCATGGATTCGAGAGAACCTATCCTGAGATGGTTCAATCTGGATCAGGTGGATTCCTGGCGTTATGTCAGAGCTTGCACGCTCCATCATGGATTGCGATAACATTTTGACTTGAATGGTTGTCATCTCACCAGAAATGTCTTGCGGGATTAGTGACCCCAAGGAGGCCATAGTGTCCGCAAAATGATTCGATGATCGAGGGAGTGCCTCGATGTCGTACCATTCAAGATTTGCCAAGAATTTATCCACAAGGGCTTTGTAGGCCTGCAGAACTGGGCATTTGCATTGGAATACCCCTTTCACTTGGTTGACAATTAACAATGAATCACCAAAGATATTCAAGCATTTGATGTTCATGGTGATGGTTGTCTGAAGACCTATGAGCAAGGCTTCATATTCAACATTGTTATTGGTGCATGAGAAATCAAGTTTAAATGATAAAGGCATTGGAGCCCCTTGCGGTGTGAAAAACATGATTCCCATGCCACCCCCTTGCTCACATTTAGAACCATCAAAAAATAAGGTTATGTCGGCCTGTGACTCAAGCTCATCAGAATCTGGCGATTCTGAGACATGGAAGACCCCATCATCGGGCAGCTCTATGGTCAGAGGTTGATCGTCTTCGAGAGGAGCCTCTGCTAGTTGATCGGTGATGACTTGACCTTTGATGGACTTTTGTCCAATGAATTCGATGTCAAACTCCATCAACAACATGATCCATTTTGTCGTGCGACTACTGTGATAAGTATGACTCATCATGTACCGCAATGGATTCTCCTTAGACACAACATACGTCATATTGCTCAACATGTAATGGCATAGCTTTTTGGTGGCAAATACCACCGCCAAGCATAGCTTCTCAACGTATGCATAGTTAAGTTCATAACTGACCAGGGTGCGGCTAAGATAATAATTAGCCTGTTCTTTATGTAATTCATTTTTTGGGCTAGCATGGCGCCCAGTGCCACCTCAGTAGCTGAGATGTATAAATAGAATGACACTCCTGGTCTAGGTGGTGCCAATACTGGTGGTGAAGCCAAGTATTGTTTGATGTCGTCGAAGGCTGATTGGCACTCGTCATCCCAATGAAATGCTACCCCCTTGTGTAATAATTTATTCATGGGTCGGCACTTGTCAGATAACTACGCTATGAAGCGCTTGATCGACGTGACCTTACCCTGCAAGCTTCTGAGCTGCCTGATGGTGGTTGGGGGAAGCATTTCAAGGATTGCCTTGACTTTATTTGGATCTACCTCGATGCCTCATTTTGAGACTATGAAACCCAAGAGTTTTCCAGATGTGATGCCAAATACGCACTTCTTGGGGTTTAGCCTAACCTTGTGTTCGATGAGGCGATCAAGGATCTTGCGTAAGTCATCGAGATGATTTTGGTGCAAAAGAGATTTGGCCAACAAATCATCCATATAATCTTCCAAAGTTTTATGCATGTGATCATGGAAGATGTATGTCATAGCGCGTTGGTAAGTGGCGCCAACATTTTTAAGGCCAAAGGGCATGACCTTATAACAAAATGTCCCCCAAGGCATCGTGAACGCCATTTTTAGTTGATCATCGAGATTGATACGAATCTGGTTGTATCCCGAGAAACCATCCATGAGGGAAAGCATTTCATGGCCTGCTGTAGCATCTACCAATGCATCGATGCTAGGCAAGGGGAAATCATCCTTGGGACTCGCTTTGTTTAAATCTCGAAAATCGGTGCATATGCGAATCCTCCCGTCAGGATTTTTGATGGGTACCATGTTGGACAACCATGGTGGGTAATCTACGCAGATGACAAACTGTGCATCCAACAACTTTTGTAGCTCATATTTGACCATTAAGGCCACTGTTGGGTGCATCTTACGTAGCTTTTGCTTGACTGGCTTGACTGTCGGATCAAGTGTTAGATTATGCATGACTAGCTATGGGTCTAGCCCCGACATGTCTTTGTAGGACCATGCAAAAACCTCCTTCTTCTCTTTGAGAAGGGCAATGTAATCGGCTTGCTCTTCGGGGGATAAACTTACCCCTAGCTTGATGATTTGTGGATTCATTGGATCAGAACCGATGTCTACGTCAATCGTCTCTTCGATTGACATGTGGGATCCGTCCTCCAACTGGTGTGGAGTTGGGATCAGGTGGATATCATTTGCTGAATTTAGATCTACGTTGGGAATGTCGGGTTCCTCTTCAACATGGAAGATATCCTGAGTCTATCCTGGGGTGAAATGAAACATCTCACCGCAAGGCCAGTACTCTGATGGGGATGGTGGTGAGTCAACGTGATCCCAGTCTATGGCATCTAGGTCTAGATACAATGGTCATGTTGGATCGGCTGGATTGTGGATGGGGGTGGTTAAATCAATGGAGATCATGTTGATGGAATGAATTTGGTCTCCATTGCCACGTGGGTGTTGATTCAGACATCCTTGGTGATCCTTGTACCCCGGATCTGGCTCTGTGGGTACTGGCACAAAAGGATCGGCCCTATGTGCGGATAGAAGGATAGGGTCTACCCTTGGCACTGATGGCCCTATAGGGTCTCTAGGTGGGAGGTGCTCCCTGTATGCCCGAAGTGGTGGATGAAGCACTTGGTTTAACTGTACTTGGTTTAAATGCCACCTATGCCTTGGTCCCATATTTAGATGTTCAAACATATCATCGATGTCTATGGGGTATTCCTGTTGCCTCATATGGTTGAGATATGCCATCTCAGTCTCATCCTCATAGTCGCTATCGAAGATCCATAGGCCTTCATTGGCTCCGACAACTATGTGCCCCTCTAGCTGGTATAGCCTCCCACTAGGCATTTCTTGATCACTATCCTCACTCTCTACGAAAACCAAAATCTGCACGTAGGTAGTCGATGTTGAAGAAGATATTTGGATCTTCTTCCTCTGGTGGATCACTTGGCCTTATGGCCGGCATGGGAGGCTCATTTTGTTCGAGCAAGTTGATTTGGTCCCTTCTAGGTTGTTTCGCTCTCTACGGGAGGGCTGGATTCTCTAGAGGTAGCAATTGCCCGATCAGAACATTAAAGGGGAACATTGCCATGAAGTTCTCCTGATAGTCGTCAATGGGTGTCACCTGCGAGTGATTGCTATCGGACTCAAAAGGGTCCCAAGGTGCTACCTCATAATCTGACTCATCTTCAGAAGACCCCCTTGATCTTGTTCATATCCCTCTTGGAGGTTACTTCTTGAACTTTCCCCTTCCTCGATCAAAGGGGAGGGGTTGTTGAGGTCAACAAGGTTTGTTGTTAACAATGGGAGATAATTCCCCAATGTGTATGTTGTGTTGGGATTGGCATATGGATCTTGTGCCAACCCATCCCTGTTGCCTAGACCTAGGCCTTGCATGGTTTCTACCAAGATGTCGAGGGGCAAAGGGTGGTTGAACCCTACTCCTAATTTATCATATTGCATCTGGTATCTCGGTTGACAAAGAATGTGCATTCCTTGTTCGTATCTGCCCAATCCATATCCATGCCAATTACATTGGTCTAGGTATTTCAAGGTGAAGTCCGGGTTGGACAGATAGTCAACATTCTCAGCAAATGGCTCTTCATCCTCTTCCTCTTGTAGGTAGGGTTCAATGTCGTTCTCGAGGCCCCCATATACAAAATTGGTCTGATTTGGTGGGTAGCCTAAAGGGACGATAGTGTCGATGGGGAGGCGAGGTCTCCCCATGTCTTGCATGGATTCGAGCATGGGTGTTGCCACAATGTTCCACACTAGGTACTCCCCTAGGCCCGTATTGGCCATCTCAATGGTAATCATCGATGGTTGAGGGGGAGGGAATGGGAGTTCTCCCTGAGTCCACTCCATGTTGGGTGAACCAGGTGTCTCGACTTCCATTCGGTTGGGCACCTCTTCGGTAGAGATGGTTGAGACTAATGGTGGTACCTCCTCTAGGGGCTTCTTCCCATTGTCCTTCGGTGTGGCCACCATAGGTGGCATCGTTGGTGAAGGAACAGATGATGAAGATGGGCCAGGTTGGTGAGTTGAGGGACTCAACAATGAGGATGTAGGCGAAATCGGACCCTGTGTGGATGGATTCAATTGAAAGTCCAAATGTGTCGATGGGAGGGTCGATTGTGGCATCAACTGCACCGCATTGCAAAACTTAAAGGGCTCTAAGTCCGTTGGGACTACATGTACTTGCCCTTCGTATGTGTATTTGAGGCATTGATGGGCTATCGAAGGGACACACTTCATGTCCCTGATCCAAGGCCGGCCTAGCAAGATATTGTAGGCCATCTCACCCTCAAGGATGTGACACAATGTAGGAATGGTCTTTTGTCCTACTTGGATGGGTAGGACAATTGTGCCAACCGTCGAGCATAACGCGTCGTTGAATGCTCGAAGAGTGTAAGTGGATGCCACAATGTGGGATGCTGGCAGCTTAAGGTGTTTTAATGCCGTTGTCATGATTATGTTGTTGGACGAGCCAGTGTCCAACAACACCCTCTTGAATGGAATCCCGTTGACCCATGCAATGACGTGCAGGGGTGGATCCACCATATCACCAGTCACCAGTTTTAGTTCATCTTCCTTGAAGGTTATGACTGGTTCTGTGCATTGTCTCACATGTCCCATGAAATTGTTGAAAGAATTGGCTTCATGGGGTTGTAGCTCAATGGCTTTGAGTATCTCCATCAGAGCCTCCCGATGGGGCGATGATTGTTGGATGAGCTCATAAATGGAGAGCCTAGCCGACGTGGTCCTTAAACTTTGAGTAAGTTTAGTCCGAATCATGGCCACTGGTCTAGGCGGGGGAGGTTGCGTAGGGTGTTGTGGAGGTTGTGACATTGATGGAACATCTCCTGTAGCTACAGCGGGTGCAACCGTGTTTGGGTATCTTTTGTTCCATGTCACGATGCTTATCATCCCTACGTATCCTTGCATGGGGCAGTTTTGTGTTACCTCATTCACTTGTAAAGTCTTTGCCTACGCATCATGGGCAGGCAGGGGGTCTTTGAAGACCTCCATATATTGGTTGCTCAACGCTACGAGACTATCTACCATGAGCATTTTGTTGTCTATCAAGTCCTGCACTAAGTGTTTGAATTTCCAACAAGTGGAGATTTCATGTCCTTTCTATCGATGAAATCTACAATATAAGTCTTCCCTATAGCCCTTGGGTTTTGGCATGTTGGGGTCTATGGGTCGACTTTTCAGCAAGTTTATCAGGTTTGCCATGAACAAGCGGTCAAACAAGGAGTCTCTAGACTCCGTGAATTGTGTGAATTGTCGCCTAGGGCGACGCTGCTGATTTTGCTCTTGTTTATGATTTTCCTTTTCATAGTTATCAAGAGGAACTGCCTGATAATTAGCCTTTGGGGGCTATGTCATTTGTGTAGGCTTTGGTATAGTTATGGCAACCTGATTGACCATGATGGGTTTCGGTTGCATGGGCCCAATTTTAGCATTTTTGGGCCACTCTTTCTTGCACGGCTTGGCAATCTCGCCATCTTGTATTTTGATCTCCTCAATTATCCTAGCTTGCACCAGGGCTTCTTCGAGGGTGGCATATTGCTGCAGCTGCAATAGCATGGAGATCGACCTTAAGCAACTCTTTGAAAACATTTGAGTCATGTCGGCCATGGGAGGGAGGTAAGGTAGCTTTGAAAGCAATGTCCTCCATCGATTCCCATAAGCAGCCATGGTCTCATCATCATACTGCTTAAGGCCAGCTAGGTCACTTAAGGATGCCTTCTTCTTGGTGTTGAAGGCAAAACGTTCAAGGAACGCATCCACTAGCTGGTCTAGATTATTGATGCTATGCTTCGACAACTGGGTAAACCAATCCGAGGCAGGGCCTACGAACGTGGTTATAAACGTTCTCAGAAGCAATGCATCATTGTCCTGAATGCCAAAGCATTGACTCAGGAACCTTGTTACGTGCTCTTGGGCATCCTCATCCCCTCTAAAAATTGCCAATTGAGGCACTTTGAAGTGGTCGGGGTATGGGGGTGCCGAAACTGAAGGATGCACAGGGTGACTACGGAGTTGGCGTAAGGTGGGCTTTTGGGGCCCTGAAGTCTTAGTCTCCATAGACTCTAAGCGCTCTAGCAGTGCTTTGTATGCATCAGAGGATTTGATTTCCTCTTCTTTGGTTTGTTCCCATTGTGAATTGTGAGGAACTTGAGGCCTATGGAGGGGTAGCCGGATAGCGCCCCCTGCCTTGGTAGGGCATTTCAGCCCGCTCTTCTTCTCGCTCAAATTCCTCATAGGCCTCTTGAGGAGTTTCTGGGCGTGACCTATAAACATGGATGGGTGCCCGAGGAAGGCGCCCATCATTGGTTCTAGGAGTGGCCTCCCGCTCAGGTCTAGGAGGTCTTGGAGGCAACGCTTGATAAGGTCATGGAGACCTATCTCGTACTAAGGGGTTGTGCCTCTCATAAATTTTTATCCTATGCATGCGAGGGGTTGGAATCCTCTCATGCATAGTGTTCTAGAACAACTCATCTATCTGGCATTGAATGCGCTCTTTGTTAAGATGATACAGTTGTTCTAACTACTATTGATCTTGCCTAAGCTGCGTGATTTGCGCTTGGTGGGTGGCATGTTTGGCAAATGCCAAGTCGATTTGTTCCGTCGTCCTAGGTCTAGGAGGCCTAGATGCCTCCCCTACATATCTATCTCGGTCATGGTGATCCGAGATCTCTATGGGTCACTTTCCTCTATCGAGGTTAGCAGCATTCACCCGAGGCTCTGGCCTCAATAGGTGATCTTGATAATCAGCAGGTGCGGAGGCGCATTGCTCCCACGTGGTGTATTGCTCTTGAGGAATATACTAGTTTTCCTCATGCTCCCTTTCGTACATGTGAAAGGGACGGGCGGAGTTGGCTCGCCCTATCTGAAGAGCCTTGCGCTCTAGATTTGGCCTATTAGTTCTAACAGTAATGAGGGGTGGAGGAGGAATGATATAATCATGTGGGCCCTCCTTATGAACCCTATGCTGCTCTAGCGCTTCATCGCGTAGTGGCCACTCATAATGAGTGTCTAAGGGGGCCTTCCCATGTGTGTACTCCTCCTGAGAGGGTCTGTGTTGAACGGGAGTGCCCCTCAAAGGGGTGCCTCTATAGTCCTATTCTGTAGTGGTATAGTGTGGACTATGTTGTGGGTCAGGCTGCCAAGGTGGTATAACCAAGTCCTTGGGGCTATAACGGAGGTGACTTGTGCCTCCTTGCATACTTTTTGTAGCTTCTGCCCGTGATTGGGCTTGGCTATGGGTATACACCATGGTGGTGGTTTTTCTAAAAAGATATGTATATTTTTATCTCCTTTACAATTTTTATGCTATACCAAACAAAAGGGGACCACACAAACAAAGAAATGATTATCTTGTTTACAGATTAAATGTGTGTCCTAGATCTGGTTCAGTGTGTTTGATTTTTGTTATGTAAATCTTGTAAAGAAAACTTTGTTATACATGCATAATGAGGGCTCTTGTATCTCCAAAATGGTCGCCCCTTCAATATACCATTGCCAGGCCATTATACCGAACCTCTCAATATACCCGCCCTTACGTGAGGGAAACTATTGGTACGCGAGAGCAGAAAAGTAAGTGGAACATAGGCGGTACGGAAGGGGGATCGCTCTATTTTTGACACCTACCTTAGAAGACTTATCCTCATGCACGGGGAATCACCCCCGCTACACTTGGTCAGCTTTCATCAGGATTTACGTCTAGCAACAGTCGCGATCAGGGTATATGTATGCAAAATCCAAGCCAAGGTGGTGATGAAACCCACCGTTGGTCTTGATCAAGTGTTGGGGTATTAAGACCAACTCCTTGATGTTAATTTTATTAGGTGGTGTGTGTGGTTCCTTTTAATTGTGTAAAGAAAGAAAACATACAACAAAAGATGATTTTCACTAATGCAATGCTTTAAAGTACGTTTTATCTTTCAGAGACAATTAGTAGCAAAAAGGAAATCACAAAACCTAACTAGAACTGAAACCTATAATGAGGACTTGCCATTTGTGCAAGTATCATGCAAGCAAACCAGAGAAAAATGCATTCCTAATCAAGTTCCTTCCATTTAATTTACTCTATGTTTTTATTTTTATTTTTCTTTATTGCAAGAAAGGAAAACAAACTACTTAACCTTTCTATGCAAGTGTCTGAAAATAAAGCAAAGAAAACAGAAAATTGCAGAAACAGAAAGTAGAAAAACACAGAGGATGTTCAGAAGGCCTACCTCTTCTCTGTCTAAACCAGATGCCTCTGAGTTTCTGCTCAAAAAATGCATAGAGCTCTAATCATCCCAGGGTGGGATGAATAGCAGGTCTACATTCATCATAGGGTGGGACGAATACGTATTCATCCCAGGGTGGCACGAGTAGCAGTCCAGTGCCCGAATGAGTAACACCTGCAAAGAAAAACCATAAAATTTGGATCAAAAACTTGATCCTAACAGTAGGGGATAGGGTCCCACCATGATCACCACTGAAAGCATGCAGAAAAATGGCATACCGATATGATGCAAACAAAAATAGATATAGATGCTAAGTCCTACGAATGCGATGAGCAATGCATGAAGGAAATGACGTAGAAACGAGATGTGAGCAAACAAAGCGGGGCCTCCTTTATTGATATTGCTTTTAATATGATTACAATACATCCCCCTCTAGGGCTCAGAACATTTGATACAATTTGTTACATTAATGGATGCCCGAAAGAAGTCACGCTTCCAAGATCGGACGGTACGCTTCCAACGTCTTCCGCATGCCCACATTCGAAGTGGGTGGGCTAAAAGTTGTCACCACTTGTGTCCATGTGTTCATCATTCCTTGCTACCCCTCTAGTATTCCTGGTGGTGAGATCCTATGCACAGAAAGACAACAAATCATTAATAGCATATGCGTATCTAGAAAAACATGCAATCCCCAAGGCCTCCAATGGGCGCTTGTGGGATATCAATGATAAGATTGATAAATCGATTACAGAATGATATATAAATGTAAAGGACAACTTCTAGAATTGGTATCACCTAATTTTGCATCGAAGCGGCGTCGGACGGCCCCGTTATGCTCGTTTGCCCGTCGGGGGCCTCTCCAAAGTGAGCGCTCCAATGTCCCACCTATGCTTATCCAAATCACCTAAAACTCATGGGTTAGGCATTATATGTAATTCTAAGACTACCCAGATGCTCAAAATTTGCATATCCTACCCATATTCTCCTATATGTGACAGGGGCGCCCTACGAGCTAGTTAATACATAAAATAATAAAACGATCATCAAATCATGTCAGAATGAGTTCAAAATTTAACAGAGGCATTAGGATATCATCTAGGACATATTGCAAAAATAATAGTAAGGAAATCATGCACATATTTCTAATCGCTCCTAGGGTGGGACGTGGGACCTATCGCAAAACTTACAAAAAGTGACCTTGCAAATGTCCTACCAGAGGCCTCCAAAACTCCTACAAACTTGTGGTTAGACTAAAAACAACATTTTGAGATGACCCAGAAGGTCATATTTGGCATATTCTACCCAGGTTATCTTGTATCCGAAGGCGCTCCTGTAGGTTAGTAGACGCATAAAATGATAGAAACCAGGTCAAATCATGTCAGAAAGCAATGAAATTTGGACAACAACATAAGTACATTAGATATAAAAGAATGCAAAAATAATAGTAACAAAACCATGCACAAATTTCTAATCACTCCGGGGTGGGGCGATTAGGACTACAGCAGTTTGGGGGGCGCCCGAGGGTGGGACGCCCACCGTTTAGGGCCTAGTTTTGACACCAATCCAAGTGGGATGGGTCCAAAACTTCCTAGGGGGTTGTGTCAATGAGTTTGGGGTGGGATTGTGGCTGATTTCTTGGGTTTTTGGATCTGGATTGTATTCCTAGTGTTCACCCGATAACCTCTCTTCCAGAAGAGAGAGATTAGGGATGTAGGAAGCACAAAGAGGAATGGGGGTATAGTTTGGCAGCACTTCATTGCTCCAAATGCTCCAGCTCTATTCTTTTTTTGGGGTGAGGAGGCTCACCTTTTTATAGACCTAAGGGTCTCCTTTGAATGCGCATGCGAGGGCGCCACTTGGCTCATTATGCCTTTTTGGGGGAGAGAAGATTCCTCCCTGATTAGGGCCTCCTTGATTGAGGCCTCCATGATTTGAAACCTTCCCTCGCAATCCCATGCCTTGAAGGTGGAGTTAGGTGGCGGATTTGGGCTGCCATTTGTCAAGGTTTGACTTTTTTCCAGTCAAACCTGCTAATCGTCCCACCCTGGAGCGATTGCTGCTAATCATCCCGGGGTGGGACGAATAGGATTCTAATCATCCCAGGGTGGGACGAATAGGGAGCAAAGTGCTTAAAAGGTGCAAAACTGACCTCTGACCTTCCAAAACTGATTTGGGAGTGGTTAGGACCACTGTTTAACCTCTGGAGGCTGCCCTAGGGGGTATGTATGCCAATTCGGTCAGTGCTTGTAGTCACATAATCGGATTGGTGTTGTTTTGGTGT
>JAQPPZ010009292.1:0-20243 GCA_028583015.1 Wollemia nobilis
AATGCATGAAGTAGAGGTGCAAGTGGATGCACAATCAAACATGCAATCAAAAACACATGGAGAAGACATGCAAGGACTTATGCATGGATATTTTCATGACAACAATAGAGAGTTGCATGTCGTTTAGTGAGATTTATTGACTAATATCAAAGAGTTACATGTCAACGATGGTGAATTACATGATGATGATGGAGAGTTACCTAATAGCAGTAGATAATAATGTAATAGCAGGTTAAAAATGGTGAGAAATTGCATGGTGATAAATAATATATGGTGCTAGATCAATTACAATTTTATGTGCCCGATGGTGAGTAGGATAAGAATTTGGGATCACTACAAATAAAATATGGTTTGTACAATAGTGCATGATATGAGAGTCCAACACTAGAGAAACTACAGGTTGATGTGTTTTATGGTGAAAGGGATGGGATTCTAACTTCAAAATAACTATAGGTTGGCATATTTTATGGTGCATGGTATGGGAGTTTGTAACAAGAGTAATTGGTGGTGTGGTGCACCTAAATATGTGTGTGAAGGAGAGCCACATGAACAACCATTTCCAATGTCAAGTCATTCTATCAAAACAAAACCAATTTTAGCATATTTTGTAAGTGTCCAATATTTCATGGAGAGGAAATAGAAGGCCTTGTCAAGAATTGGAAAATCTTCCTCATGATGTGGAAAATGAATGTTAGGAACATTCTCATTAAAATAAACACATTCACAACAATATTGCAATAAAACATAAATGCATGAAACATAAGATATTGCAATATAAAATATAAGTGTAAAAATGAACAATCTCACAAAGTAACACATAATCATAGGCCACTTCGAGGGGGCAACCTCCTTCAATACTTTCATTCAATTATGCAAAAATATACATTCATTTCTACCCCTCATAGTTTTAAAGACTTCATCTCTCTACCTAACGCTCAAGGCTAGCTTACATACAAAATGCCAACCGAGTAGAATATTCTACCAACAAAGTAGTTACATTTTTTATAACAAATACATATAATGGTGCCTCTTGTCTGGGTGCTTCTAATACCACAAACTATTACAAAATATTACAAAACATTATCATAGATGTCCCCCACATTAAGCAAGGGTTATCACATCATAGTGTTAGGATGGGGTCCTAACATACCCTTCCCCTTCGAAAAGCTTTTTCCTCAAAGCTAAAGATGAGAAAATTACTGCTGAAGTTGTTGAAGGGGTTCCCACATAGTATCTTCAGGTTGTAAGCCATGCCATTGGACAATAACATCGATGATGACATGACGATGAATGGAACACGATTTGTGGTTGAGAATGCATTTAGGTTCAAAAATTATGGAGCCTTCATCATCCAACTCTGGTAGTGTGGATTGCACCTAGACCTTATTGCCAATAACCTACTTGAGAGAAGAAACATGGAACATTGGATGAAATATGGAAGTAGACAAAAGGTCTAGTTTCTAGGCTCTTAACCCGATCCTTTGTAATACCTAATATGGACAATAATATTTTATAGCAAGTTTCTAAAAACCATAAATATAGAGAGAGGATTGTTTGTATGGCTATAAGAAAAAGGAAAACCATACCCCTAACTTGAAAGCGGTGTTGATCAACTTGTTGTTTCATACAATTTTGAGCCAAGTCCAAATTGACCTTAAGTTGGCAAAGAATGGAATCACACTAGTAGAGAGTGGAATCCACAACTTGGACCTTGAAACTACTTGGAATGTAAGAGGATGGTGTTGGTGGAGGATGACCATACACTGCTTCAAATGGGCTCACCTTAGTAGCATTGTGATATGTTATGTTATACCACCATTCAGCCAAAGGAATCCACTTGGCCTAATTTGTAGGATGTTCAGAGGTAAAGCAACAAAGGTATATTTCCAAGCATTTATTTACAATTTTTGTTTAACCATTAGTTTGAGGATAATAAGCCAAACTCATCTTGAGTTGGGTTCCTTGCAACTTGAAAAGTTCCTACCAAAAATTGTTGGAATATGTAATGCAACATTGTGTAAATTATTCTTAGACTAAAATATAAAGTCTAAAGAATAATATTTGAATTAAAAAATAATTATATTTTATGTAAAAATATTCCCACCCAATTAATAAATAAAATAAGGGTGCTAGGAATATTTAATTTGTGGGAAAAATTTATTTCCCCTTTTCTAGCAAATATTAAAAAGTAACCAATCACTTTTTAATATTTGATAGATGCCACTTGTCACACATATCAAGATAATATTGTGATAATATTTGTCACACATATCAAGATAATATTGTGATAATATTTGTCACACATATCAAGATAATATTGTGATAAGATTAGGGTAATTTTAGGGTTGTAGTAGAAAAGCTTCTCTTTAAATAGGGGTGTTGTCTACTACATCTTGTCATATCATGTTGATGCATATTGTTGCATAACATTGAAGCATTCTTCTATTGTTTAATCATTGAGTAATATAGTGAGCTTCACAGTGGATTTTTCCCTTCTTCATTTGAATTAGGGTTTTACCACTTAATATTGGTGTTGTGGGTTTTCCTCTTTTGTGTGTGATTGATCCTGTGAAGCATTCTTCGATCTTGGGGATACTTTACTTGTCTCACATTTGGTAAGAAATATTCTCCTCCTAAATATACAAATGGGGATGAGAATAAAATTAGTAATATAGTTACAATGAGCTTCTATGACCAAGAATGGTCTACAATAAGGGACCAATACAAAATGGGCCAAAATGAGACTGCAAGCCCCCAATGGAGTACCTTCAAATACAAGCAGCTTACAAATCCATCCATCAAACACAAGTGGTTGCAAATTACAAGAAGAAAACATCACAAGGATGTCTTCAGTAAGCCTGTAAAACCCCAAATAGAAGTACGTGCAAGCTACAAGCAGCTCAACATAAGATTAGTTAGATGCATCATCATAAATATATTCACAACAGCATATATGAATATCCAAAGATGATAACAAAACTTATCTAACAAATAGTGAACTATAAGTCATCACAAAAATATTCCAATCCATACTTATAGTCACGTGCTATATAGTTGATCAAAAAATATCATGTACAAAGTTGCATAAAGTAAACAACGAGTACCATGATAATGCAAACTCTAAAGTACCATGTACAAAAGTTGCATAAGGTATATGAAAATAATAAAGTGTGCACACCGGTTGCATAAAGCCAACCATAAAATATCATGTACAAAAGTAGCATAAATGCTAACAAGAAAGCACCATGATAAACCAATTGCATAATGCCAACTACATAAAAACATGTACAAAGTTGCACAAGGCAACAAGAAAGTACCATGTAAAAGAGTTGCATAAAGTAATTGTATCATATACCATATTTACACAATGCCATCTACAAAGTAACATGTACAAAAGTTACACAAGGAAAACAATAAAGTACCATGTTCAAAAGAGATGCAAAAAGCAATTATCACCAAATATCAACTCATATATAGCATAAAACACCTCATAAGGATGAATTTGTCATCACACAAGTGTAACTACACTTCATTCCCCCTTAAGGATAATTTTACCAAACCAAGTGAGTCCCTCAACTTACAAAACTACTCCTTGGGAAGAGGTTTGGTGAACAAATCAGCAGAATTAGAAGATTATGGGAAATACTCCAACTGAATAGTCCCATCCAATACCTTCTCTCTGATAAAGTGGGCTTGGATTTCAACGTGCTTTTTCCTTTGATGCATTACAGGATTTTTAGCCAATGCAATCATTGATTGATTATCGGAGAGCAAACGTGAAGGACCAAATTGCTTAAAGCCAATTTCCTTCATGAGGGTACGAAGCCAAACTGCTTCTTGTGTAGCTGTTATCGTAGCCTTATACTCTGCTTCCATTATAGAAAGAACAATTGTATATTTCTTCTTATAATACCAAGAGATAGTTGTAGACCCAATACTAAAAACATATGTTGTGGTAGACTTTCTATCTATTCTATCCCCTCCAAAATTAGAATCAGCATAGCCAAAAAGAGCAAAGGAAGGAAGCCTAGAATACTTGAGTGTCAAATCTCTAGTACCTAAAAGGTACTTCAAAATCTTCTTGGTAGCTTGTAAGTGCTCAATATAAGGTTTTTGCATGAACCTATCCATCATACCAACTGCAAAAGCAATATCTGGCCTTGTGATGGTAACATAAAGAAGACTACCAATGAGTTGCCTATACAATGTAGCATCATCCAATTGATATTTTGTACTTACTTTCAACTTAACCCCTATAGAAATAGGAATGGAAGTAGGATTGCCATCCTCCAAATAAAACCTTTTAAGAAGATCTTCAATATACTTGTATTGACTCAAAAAGGTACAATCCTTATGCTGATAAACTTGCATGCCAAGATATTAGTGTAGAATACCAAGGTCAGTCGTTTCATACTTTGACTTTAATTTGGAGATGAAATCAAAAATGACCTCATTCTCATTTCCAGTCATAACAAGGTCATCAAAAAGTAGAGCAATTAAAATGACCAAGTTATCCTCCCTAAGCACATAGAGATTTGTATCTAAATAGCATTTATCAAAACCAAGAGACAAGAAGTAACCTGAAATCTTCATGTACCATGCTCTAGGTGCTTGCTTCAGACCATACAAGGTTTTCTTTAGTTTACACACAAGTTTTTCCTTACCTTGTACAACAAATCCTTGTGGTTGACTCATGTAGATATCCACATCCAAATCACCATTTAGAAAGGCACTTTTCACATCAAGCTAAAAAATCTGCCAACCTTGAGCAGCAGCAATAGCAATGAGAAGTCGAATGGTGGGCATTTTTGCAACTGGTGCAAAGGTTTCATCATAGTCAATGCCATGTTTTTGAGCATAACCCTTAGAAACCAATCTAGCCTTATACTTTTCTATCTCTCCATTAGAATTGTACTTGATTCTATAGACCCACTTGTTCCCAATAACATTTCTCTTATTAGGATAAGGCACTAGATCCCAAATTTTATTCTTTAGAAGAGAATCCATCTCAACCTTCATGGCATCAACCCAACAAGAGTGTTGTGAAGCTTCTTGGTAATAAGTAGGCTCATGATCATTCTCTATCTTAGCTAGAAGAGACATGTTAAGGTTCATACTTCTAGTTATCCTTTGGCTAATTGAATTCTGCTCCTAAGGACCTCGAGAATGATCCAACCACTTGGTCCTTTTGACATAAGGCCCACCCTTTTCTAACTCAAGAAGGTCTTCATTGAATTTGACATATCTTGAAACAAATACAATGTGTGAAGAAGGTGAGTATAACCTATAGCCCCTATGTTCTGCATCATAGCCAACAAAGATGCATTTTTGAGACTTTTTGTCCAATTTCTTCCTCTTTTCTAAAGGAATATATGAAAATGCATCACATCCAAAAATTCTTAAGTGTGACAAAATCGGCTTCTTACCATTCCAAACCTCATAAGGAGTCTTCCCCTCAACTGATTTTGAAGGACACCTGTTAAGAATGTAGATTGTTGTACTAGCTGCTTCACCCCAAATAAATTGAGGTAAGTGGTCACCAAGCATGCATCTTACCATCCCCATGATTGTCCTATTTTTCCTCTCTGCAACACCATTTTGTTGAGGAGTGTATGGACACGTAAACTGCCTTTTGATCCTATGATAAGAACAAAACTCATTGAAATCATTGCTATTGTATTCCCCTCCATTGTCACTTCTAATCATTTTTAACCTTGCTCCCTTTTGATTTTCTACCAAAGTTTTGAACTCCTTGAATGTCTCAAAATAATATGATTTATTCTTAAGTAGATACCCAAAGATCATTCTTGAATAATCATCTATAAAGTTGAGAATATATGATGCACCACCAAGTGATCTAATATGTAATGGATCCATAATATCTGTATGAATGAGTTGAAGAATTTGTGTGGCCCTTGTTGACTTGTCCTTTGTAAACTTTTGTTTGCTCATCTTGCCTAAGATGCATGTTTCACACAAACCATGAATAGGTGAAATTTTAGGCAAGCCTTCAACCAAATTTTTGGACTTCATCATTTGAATATTTTGATAGTTTGTATGGCCTAACCTTAAGTGCCAAAGCTTGCTACTAGGAGAAACATTAGTTGCTAAACACACTTTAGGAGTAGCATCACCTAACACATAAATATTATTCTTCACATAACCTATAATGATTGGTAGCATGCCTTTCCTAATGCTCCATGAAGTTGCATTGAACTCAATAGTGTGACCACTTCTAGCAACTTGCAAAACTGAAATTAAATTTCTCCTAAGGTTAGGCACATATAGGACATTATCAAGTAATTTCCCTTCAATTACAACATTTCCAACACCTTCTACTTGAAGTCTAGTATTATCACCAATGACAACTGAATCTGAAGAGTGCTTATGAAAGTCCACAAACTTATCCTTTTCAAAACACATATGGTTAGTGCATCCAGAATCTAACACCCATTCATTATAAGTAGACGAGTCAATGGAGTAGAGGGCACAAACAAAGGCATTTTTATTAGAATTTTGCTTTACATTGTTGTTATTTTTATTTCCCTTGCCAAACCATTTCTTAGGTCCTTGTCCCTTAGCCTTTTCTTGCTCTTCCTTTTCTGTAATCTTCTTCTTCTTGAAACAATTTTGTTCCTTGTGGCATTTCTTGCCACAAAAGTTGCAAGTGAAATCAACTCTAGGCTTATTGGATTGGAAATTTTGATTTTTCCTTCCCATGTATTTCTTCTTGAAGGAAGCCTTAATGGCACTCAAGACAACATTCTTCTCCTTAAAAATTTGACCGTTCACTTTGTCTCTATTAAGATACTCTTTATGTTGAATCAATAATTGTGAAAGAGTGTTGAGAGGAATGTCATCCTCTTCTTGCTCTAGCCTAGTCTCAATAATGGTGACAAAATTATTGAACTTGCTTGACAAGTTCCTCAAAATGATAAATCTTAAGAGCTTATCACTTATCCAATTATCCAATCACAATTACAAGCCAATAGTTGAGTTCTCATGTCTTTCATCTTTGAGAGGAATATCAAGGCACTTTCTTCTTCACCTTGCATAGTGCTAAGAATTTTGGATAATAAAGTGAATTTCCTTGATGTTTTGGACCCTAGATGGACTTGTTTTAGCAAATACCATGCATCTTTAGCATGCTCACAATGTCTTATAGTGAGCAATATCTCATCACTCACACTATTGATAATCATGGAAAGTGCAAGGTGACTCTTGTTGTTGTATGTCTCAAGTGCCCTTGCCTGGGTTGGGATTGCTTCATATCCATTCACAATGGGCCATAACTTTCTTGCTTGAAATTCATCCCTCATCCTTGGTTCCCATATTCCAAAATTTGATCCATCAAGGATGTGCTTAGGTGTGAAGTATATTCCATGATTCTTAACCATTAGTTTGAGGATAATAATTCAAACTCATCTTGAGTTGGGTTCCCTGCAACTTGAAAATTTCCTACCAAAAATGACTGGTGAAGGTAGAATCCCTATCAAAGACAATGGATTTAGATATTCCAAGGAGATGAAAGATAGAGTCTAGGAACATTTGAACAATGGAGGTGGTGTAAGGGTGGGATAGGGAACAAAAATTAAGCATAATTTGTAAGATGATCCACCACCATCATAACAACCAAGTTTTTGATAGATTTAGGTAATCCTTATATGAAATCCATAGAGATATCTACCTAAATTTTTTTAGGAACTGGCAATAGTTGAAGGGTACTAGTGGAACATATATTTTCATCTTTCATATGTTTGCAAATGTAATGACCCAAAAAAATCTAACTAACAAACTAAGGAATATTTTTTGTTACAAACATATACTCGATAGGGATTTAGATATTTCCATCTAGCATGTGTCAATATACGAAGTTATCTAAGTTTAATCTAAATTTTTAAGTTGTTTGTCTCATATCCACGATGATCCAACTTATCCCCTTCCTTAATCTATCAAAGGATATGGCCATCCCTATACCATACATAAGTCCGCTTGTGTAGGCATACTAAACGTATTGCAATAAGCTATTAGTCTCATCCCCATGAATGAAAGTTATCCTTTTTTATCTTTTAAAAGGGTACACCCATCAGTACACATGCATAATTCCATCTATGCAGCACTAAGCATAATGCAAATAAGCTATTAGTCACATCCTCACGATGAGCTAACTTATTCCATCCATCACTCCTAGTGTTAACCCAATTCGTTTATATTAATCTATTTAATGTTTTCATGCATCTAGCTAGTTTAGTTTTAGGAAATTTCCTTAAAAAATAATATTATTTAAATTTTCTCCATAAGGGATCCCATAATCCCTTAAGTTTCTTTTATACTTCTAACACATAAGCATAAGCATTTTTTTTATACCAGCTCTAATCATCTAAACTAGATTAAAACATCAAGATATCCAAATCTCTCATTCCTTAAAAGGTTGTGATTAAGTCTACCTACTTAATTAAACATTGGATAACATCTATAATATCATCAAGGAAGATACATAAATAAGATGTAATCTCTACCTAAAATATTAACAAAACATGATAACTTATGAAACTATAACATCATAGGTCCTTTAATTATAACAAGTAAAAGATACCTCTTTCATTCATAAATTAAATCATTACATAATTCAAGTAGGGTAAAAGTACCTCTACACTAAAATAATATAGCATTACATATTATCCAACTAGGAGGTTACTCATACTAGAGTTTACTCCATAATGAGTTTCCATAATAAGAGTTTCACTACAATATGTAATCAAAAGGGGTCAACGTCTTGGATCAGAGTGTCCTCCTTGGTCCTTGTTTTTCCATCACTCAATTGATGGTAGTAAGGGATCAGGACAGCTCATATATTTTATGAAGCTTGCGACTAAATGCATTTGCTATATGACTTATGAAACATGTGCATTTATAAATTGGATACCAAATTGCAACTATACAATCAACACAATATAATTATGCATAACTCATTCAATCAAATCATCTGGAGGTAACCTCATAATTTCCCCAAATTCATTCTTTTATCTAATATTCCCTTATTTTATACTAGAATACTTATTTCATTATTCACCCAAAGTGCATTCATTATCTAGAATGAAAGTCATCTATCATTCATTCTATCATAGAAGAAGAGTCACTTTATCCTTTAAAAATGAAATTCATTTATCATTTATAATGCATGAAATAAATTCAATACTCATTTTCTTTAATCAGTTAAAAACCTATACTTTTAACCAATCAAATACTTATAAAAACTATTTCCTTTAATCAGTTAAAAGCCCATACTTTTAACCAATTAAAGTACTTATAAAAACAATTTCCTTTAATCAATTAAAAGCCCATACTTTTAACCAATTAAAGTACTTATAAAACCATTTCCTTTAATCAGTTAAAAGCCCATACTTTTAACCAATTAAAGTACTTATAGAAACCATTTTCTTTAATCAGTTAAAAGCCCATACTTTTAACCAATTAAAGTACTTATAAAAACCATTTCCTTTAATCAGTTAAAAGCCCATACTTTTAACCAATTAAAGTACTTATAAAAACCATTTCCTTTAATCAATTAAAAGCCCATACTTTTAACCAATTAAAGTACTTATAAAAACCATTTTCTTTAATCAATTAAAAACCCATTTTCTTTTAATTTAAATGAAATATCATTATTTTATTTAAATCATCTTTCTTTCAATAAACTAAACATCCTTCCTTCAATTGAAATAAATTAAACATCATTTTTTTCATTTAAATAAATTAAACATCCTTCTTTCAATTTAGATAAATTAGGAATCAATCTTTCCAAAAGGGGGATTTCAATAAATGACCACTAACTCAATTGGTCATAGCCAACACAATCAACAACTACAACAAATCTAGTTCTGAGGTGTAGACCAATTGATTCAACCAAACCCCATAAAGGGGGTGGAGGTCCAAGGTATAAATCTTGGGCCTCGTCGGACTGAATGCTTGTCCCTTTCCTAGTGCTTTTAGAGGTGTAAAAGGTTTTAAATGATTGTGGCATGGTGGTTATAGGGGTGGATTGCGTGAAGAACTATGTGGTAGCTTCTGGGGTGGACAATGCAGAATACTATGGTAGCCATAAAAGCTGAATAGCCTGCTCATATTTGTGGTGGTTACCGATTCCACCATGTGAATTAAAAACAAAAACAAAAAAAAAACTATAGCAAGGCCAGCTCAGGTAAACTATGCACAAGGGTCACCTAGTCAAATACAATTTGTACCGAACCACTAGTACTAATACCAATATATCCCAAGTGGGATCCTCATGACTACCTAGAGGTGGTCACCCCTAAGTGGAAGTCTTTCCCCTTGACTAGCATCAGGGGGCCCCCGCATTGACTGTGTGGAATAAACCCTCAGGAAAGCACACAAAAATATTCATCTGACAATGAAGATCAAACAAATTGTTTAAACCACCAGATAATAAAACAAACCAACATGTGGTACCCAAGGGATATTAATTCATCAAATAATAGAGGGCGATAAGGTTTAAGCAATAGTCCACATAAGGCCATGCGTATTCTATTGTGCATCCAACTAGAGTTGGGTGGGCCATTCACTCGGTGGCTTCCCCAACCATCGAGTGGTGTTCACTCAACAAGGGGAGGTATTTGCCCTTTAAGGCAAGCTCGGACCTCCCACATATCCCATGTGAGATATGTAGTGGAAAATCCCAAGCAACCTTTCCCTTTTCTGCACCTTCTCGAGCATGGAGATGCCACGTTGCGACGACATGCGCTCGACGATGGTGAAGACACAAGAAATAAAAATGGAAAGCCTAAGGTTAAACCTTAGGCTAAACCCCTTTATTAAGTAGTGGATTAACTACTACCACCACATTCGACTCTATAGATTGAATGAATATGCTTGAGAAAAAATAAGACAGGTACCAAGATACGATCTCGACTATTAAGAGCCAACAGAAAGGCAAGAAAGACTGATATTATGTCACCATGGAGCTTAGATACCTAATGTCTAACAACATAGAAATGGACCTTATGATCATTGTAGAGGTGATAAAAGTCACAAGTTATAGTGACATCAAAAAATAGAGCAAATTCATCGAAACAAGGGCAATAACAGTGAAAACAAAACTAATTAATCCAAAGCAAAATCAAAGATTAACAAGAACTGGTTCAAACATGAACAATCACCAAATAATTCAGGTTTAGGTGAAGCTAATAGGGGTTTAAACAATAGTTTTAAGCACTAAAATAAGTTAACACTTAAGTTGAAAATTTTTCAACAACAAGGCACAAGCATCATCCATAGAAGTTACAGGATTGAATCTAAATGTATGCTGAACAAAGATTACAAAGGTAAGGTTTTAGAGAGAAAATCCAAATGCCAACCAAATAAAAATAGCAATAAAATATGTGAATTGTATTAACAATAAAGTGGGATGCAAAATTTTTTTCCATAAGCTTAAACATGATTTAAAATATCCAAGCTTGCATCTAACAAAGGTTTTAAATACAGAGTTTAATAGAATCTACCATGAGATAGGGATGTCCATTAAGATGCAAGGAATTTATATTTCGTTGATTATAAACAAGCTATGGTTAAACCTCCAACTTGAAACACCTGATAAGTTAGAATCCTTCATCAGATGATTTCTTTAAGCTTCCTCTTTGTGGCCTCATATATGTCTTCTTCACAGAACCCTCTTCATGCAAATGGCCCTCTCCAAGAATCCTTTGCTCTTATTTCCTCGACCTTCTTAAAAAAGGGAAATTCTATCTACCTAAGGCCAAAGTCCAACTTAAACATAAATAACATCTACCAAAAGTAAATTTGTGCTTACCCAAGGCGAAAATAAAGGGATATTTGAATTTAAATATGATTATTCCCTTTTTACAAATATCTTGCCTCAAACAAAAACCATTTATTTCTTTATATAAAAGATAAATCCATTCATTTCTTTATAAAAGATAAAGTTATTCATTTTTTTATTTAATTCAAGAAGGTAAGTTAAAAATAGATGGAATATTTAAAGCATTAATATTTATAATATTGAATTCAATTTAATTCAAACCATAAAAGCCATTAATCATCCCCTATTTTGATTAATTCAAATAATTACCTATACTAAAATTAAACATTAGTATGGTATTTAAATGGGCCAAGATTTAATAGAACCTCTATATTTATTAATTCTTTCTGAAGGGAATTCTTTACCAAATCCACTTATAAAACAACATATATGTAAACAAAGGTGATCAATCAAGTGCATCACACATGGTGGGTGAATTGATTGCAATCCAATCGTCTATCCTAGCCAAAGACTTACGGTAACTTCCAAGTTACCAACTACCAGCTTTGGATGGTTGGATTGTTTATGAGCATCGCAAAAGCAAGAATGTATGCATCTATATGAGGGTAGTCTTTTATGTTACTTTGAGTCATCATAATCATCATTTCCATTTTCAAGTACCCTATTCTCGATGGTTGATTCTACCTCTTCCACCCATGAGTGTACCTGGTCTTGCAAATCGACAATACATCAAAAGTACTACATTCCCCAAATATAAATAAATATAAATATTGCATAGCCATCTAAATGTATCAAAACTAGGTATCAAGTTATAATTCATCAATACATAGTCTCTCTTACAAAAGAATCTGCCAAGGTAGGTCATGACAACAACGATCGGATTCAACCACAAAAGTATGAATTTATTTTCATTCCCTTCTAGAAGAAAGTATGCTTGGTCCTTTTTTAGGTTTTAAGAAACCCAAAATAGCCAATATTTGGGTATGCATGCATCTCTTGGAGGATGAGATCCTTTAATTGTGAATATTGGGGTACAACAATGCAGTCACGATACCGTAAATATTGACCATCCCAAGTATAGCCAAGGCATGCATGAGGCTTTGCTTGGATTTTGTGGATTAAAATTTGCAAAGAGAATTCCTTGATAAGTTCTTCCTTGAGATGATGAATCAATTTTGGAAGAGGTATGGATATAGCATGTAGCATTTCCTATTCTTCATGGAGTCAAGACAAAGCATTTACCACCATGTTCTCCTTACCCGTCTTATAGGTGATATCATAGTCATAACCCAACAATTTAGAAATCTATTTTTGTTGTTCAAGTGTGGTCACCCTTTTTTTTAAGAAACATTTGAGACTTTGATGACCAGTCTTGATGGAAAAATGTCTCCCAATGAGATACGATCTCCAATGACTTACAACATGTAAAATGGAAAGCATTTCCTTCTCATAAGTAGACTTGCCTAAGAGTGCTTGACTAGTGAAGGCCAAAGGTCTACCTTCTTACATTAAAATTGCCCCAATTCCATTTCTAAATGCATCACTTTCAATGACAAAATGTTTAGATAAATTATACATTGCTAACATAAGGGAAAATAATTTGCATGAAGAAGGTGAAACATATGAATAATCATTGCTAATGCCAAGTCAACCTATCACATCAAAGACCAATTTTGGCATATCATGTAACTCTAATGTTTCATGGAGAGAAAATAGAAGACCAAGTCAGACATTAGAAATTTACCTCATGATGTGGAAAGCAAATGGGTAGAATAATGGTAAATATTGGAAGAGGTTGTTACCTATGAATTTTTGTGGAATCTCAATAGACTAGTACATGGGATTTATAGAGGAAAAGTACCAAACTTGGGAAGAGTTGCATGAAGAATTCATCAAGGAACTTTGGTTGTTCCATAATGATGATAAGGTCATTGCTAAAATTCATAGAATGGAAGATGGTGAGAAAGAGTCTATTCATTCATACAATCAAAGTTTGAGTGGGTTTATCCATCTAGAATAAAAAATGTTAAATGCATTAAAGAAGAGGTGGTTCGTAGAGGGATTTATTTCAACATACAATAATATTAAGTTGGTCCTCTCTATGTCATATCAAGAGGCCTTGGAGTGGCCCATGAACTGAGAAAGTGATGCAAAGACATAAGTCAAATTTTTAGGCCATGTTAACATGGACAAGAGTGATGCTAAAGACAAAAGTGACTCTGATGTTGAGGTTGACTTTGACATGTTGGAATATGTAATGCAACATTGTGTAAATTATTCTTAGACTAAAATATAAAGTCTAAAGAATAATATTTGAATTAGAATATAATTCTATCTTATGTAAAATATTCCCACCCAATTAATAAATAAATTAAGGGTGCTAGGAATATTTAATTTCTTGGGAAAAAGTTATTTTCCTTTTCTAGAAAATATTAGAAAGTAACTAATCACTTTCTAATATTTGATAGATGCCACTTATCACATATCTCAAAGATTAGATTGTGATAAAATTAGAAAGTAACTAAAGCACTTTCTAATATTTGATAGATTGTGATAAGATTTAGGGTTGTAGTAGAAAAGCTTCTCTTTAAATAGGGGTGTTTTCTACTACATATGATCATATCTTATCATATCTTGTCATATTGACTTGTGTTGTAGTTTATGTTGATGCATATTGTTGCATAACATTGAAGCATTCTTGTACTATTGAATCATTGAGTAATATAGTGAGCTTCATAGTGGATGTTTCCCTTCTTCATTTGAAGTAGGGTTTTACCACTCAATATTTATGTTGTGGGTTTACCTCTTTTATGTGTGATTGATCTTGTGGAGCATTCTTCGATCTTGGGGAGACTTTTCTTGTCTCACATTTGGTATCAGAGCGGTTGGGATCTCCATCAAGTGTCTTCAATCCTTTGAGGGTGAAAAACCTATTAAGTTTTTGCTGAAAAGGTTTTTGGAGCCAAACGGACCCCATGGTTGCGTCCGGAAGACCCAGAAACCCCTATTTCCATATATAGTCATTTTTTTTATTTATTTAAAAAAAACAGTCGGCTATATATATAACAGTTTTGCTTTATAAAAAAAAATAGTTTTTTTTTTTTTTCTCACATTAACAATGGTTGTTTGTGAGTTTGCTTGTTTTTCAAGTTTATCCAAGTATGTTTTGTAGTATACAAGGCAATTTCGGATCAACTTTTTCACTCTCTTCCCCTATTTCTATTAATTTCTTCTAATCTATCTTCAGTATTTGCTTGAAGCATACTGTAAATTAATGTAACTTGTATCTCTCATTATGAAAGTAAAATAGAATGAAAGAGAGTGAGAGAGAGAGAGAGAGAAAAGAGAGTGTGTGTGTATTTGTGTTTTGCTTTGTGTCTCCACTATCTCTTGTTCATCTTTCTTACATTTTGCATCTCAACTAATCTAACTACTAACTTGCTACTAAACAATCTACTAACCAACTAACTTGCAATTTACTAATTTTCATATTAATCAAGAAGGTTAAAAATGAATCAACTTCCTAACCACAACTTTAGTATTTGATTAAAATTTACTTAATATTGCAACACGTTTTATATTTGCTAAACACCTATTGAATCCAAAAGAATCCGCTCTATCGGTAGCAAGTCCTTTTTGGGTCCTCGTACCCGTACCCTTTTGGGTAGCTTGGTTGACCTTGGGTGAGATGAATTGGCAATTCATTAGGCTATAGCAAAACCTAAAATGAACACTAACTTACTAACTTATTGACTATCTAACATTTAACAAATATTTTATGGTTCAATTCAAGTTAGTTTATTTTGTTGCAAGATGATTGTTATGGTTAGTTACCTTCTTATTGCAAGTTAATCTATTGCAAGTTGATCTTGGTTTATTCAATTGCAATATGGTTATAGTTGTTTATTGCAATATGGTTATAGTAGTTCATGATTATCTTTCATGATGATCAATCAGCTATTGCCTTGGCTAAAAATCCTATAATGCATCAAAGGACAAAGCATGTTGAAATCCAAGCCCACTTTATCAGAGAGAAGGTATTGGATGGGACTATTCAGTTGGAGTATTGCCCATCATCTTCTAATTCTGTTGATTTGTTCACCAAACCTCTTCCCAAGGAGAATTTTTGTAAGGTGAGGGACTCACTTGGTTTGGTGAAGTTGTCCTCAAGGGGGAATGAAGTGTAGTTACACTTGTGTGATGACAACTTCATCCTTATGAGGTGTTTTGTGCTATATATATGAGTTGATCTTTGGTGGTATAATTTCTTTTTGCATCTCTTTTGAACATGGTACTTTCTTGTTTGCCTTGTGCAACTTTTGTACATGTTACTTTGTAGATGGCATTGTGCAATTATGGTATATGATGCAATTGCTTTATGCGACTCTTTTACATGGTACTTTCTTGTTGCCTTGTGCAACTTTGTACATGTTTTTTTATGTAGTTGGCATTATGCAATTGGTTTATCATGGTACTTTCTTGTTAGCATTTATGCTACTTTTGTACATGATATTTTATGGTTGGATTTATGCAACCGGTGTGCACACTTTATTATTTTCATATACCTTATGCAACTCTTGTACATGGTACATTTTTGTTAGCCTTGTGCTACTTTTGTACATGGTACTTTAGAGTTTGCATTATCATGGTACTCCTTGTTTGCTTTATGCAACTTTGTACATGATATTTTTTTATCAACTATATAGCACGTGACTATAAGTATGGCTTGGCATATTTTTGTGATGACTTATAGTTCACTATTTGTTAGATCAGTTTTGTTATCATCTTTGGATATTCATATATGTTGTGGTGAATATATTTATGATGATGTATCTAACTGGTCTTATGTTGAGTTGCTTGTAGCTTGCAGGTACTTTCATTTGGGATTTTGTAGGCTTACTGAAGACACCCTTGTGATGTTTTCTTCTTGTCATTTGCAACCACTTGTGGTTGATGGATGGCTTTGTAAGTTGCTTGTATCTGAAGCTACTCCGTTGGGGGCTTATAGTCTCATTTTGGCTCATTTTGTATTGGTGCCTTATTGTAGACCATTCTTGGTCATAGAAGCTCATTGTAACTATATTACTCATTTGATTCTCATCCCCATTTGTATCTTTAGGGGGAGAATGTTTCTTTGTCTCATAATTCCTTTCCCCAATATTGCATTAAGGGGGAGTGTTGGAATATGTAATGCAACATTGTGTAAATTATTCTTAGACTAAAATATAAAGTCTAAAGAATAATATTTGAATTAGAATATAATTCTATCTTATGTAAAATATTCCCACCCAATTAATAAATAAATTAAGGGTGCTAAGAATATTTAATTTCTTGGGAAAAAGTTATTTCCCTTTTCTAGAAAATATTAGAAAGTAACTAATCACTTTCTAATATTTGATAGATGCCACTTATCACATATCTCAAAGATTAGATTGTGATAAAATTAGAAAGTAACTAAAGCACTTTCTAATATTTGATATATTGTGATAAGATTTAGGGTTGTAGTAGAAAAGATTCTCTTTAAATAGGGGTGTTTTCTACTACATATTATAATATCTTATCATATCTTGTCATATTGACTTATGTTGTAGTTTATGTTGATGCATATTGTTGCATAACATTGAAGCATTCTTGTACTATTGAATCATTGAGTAATATAGTGAGCTTCATAGTGGATGTTTCCCTTTTTCATTTGAAGTAGGGTTTTACCACTCAATATTTGTGTTGTGGGTTTACCTCTTTTATGTGTGATTGATCTTGTGGAGCATTCTTCGATCTTGGGGAGACTTTGCTTCTCTCACATGACAGTGAGAGTATCTCATTGTCCAAGTGTTGGGGTTGGAAAATCAATGAAGGAGGTGACTCTAAAGAGAAAAATAATTAATCCAAGAATGTGTATGATATAGAGAGCACAATATCATTTTTATATAGATATGCAACACCAAGGGAGATTGTACCAAATGGGATTCCATCAATGATGTGATCTGTGACAATTGCCATAAAAATAAAAGATGCCAAATTGAGTATGACATTAAGGGTAAACCCATTGTAATGTTGGAAGTTCCATTTGTGGGGATACTTTGCATGTGAATGTCAAAATTTTATAAGTAAATATGAACTAGTGATGTGTATAGAGTTCAAAGTGTTAGAGAAGAATCATAGTCCTAATTGGGAAGCAGAGGACTTGAGAAACTTGAATGCAATTGAGGAGATAAACTTGATTACAATCAAGGAGGAAAAACTAAATAAGAAGAGTATATAGTATAAGTGGATGATACAAATGATAAATTACATGATGCAAATAATAAAGTGAGTGATACATATGACAAAGAGAGATTATTCGATGTACTATGATCTACTAGGGATGTTTGGCTATTTGGACTTGGGCCATCTAGACCCAATACTTGATTTTTAGGGCATAGGCCATCTAAGTCGAGGCCATTTGAGTTGGAATCCTAGTTGTGTGGTAAGTATAATAGGTCTCCAAGCAATCCTTAGATCATTTATCTCAAGGGGAGGACCATTTGGACCCTTGCTATATCATTTGAGCCTCAAACTTCCTTTGGATTGTTAGAAAAATACCCCAAACCACCTAAAGATATATCATAACCATTTGGTAGTCATATAATGTTGTCTATAGCCCAATTTTTGGAGGGATATGATGTCGAGCTATTTGGAGATCATACAAAGCCATATGAGAAAGAGGATGAGCTATCTAGAGTCTGGGATGAAGATGGACCATTAGGAGAACAAGTGGAGACATCTAAAAAAAAACATAAATCAAGTGGAATTCATGACATTGTAAGGGGATAAAGGATAGAGTCATCTAAATGACCAAGTAGGGTGTCTAGTCTCCAAACCAAAGATATACAAGGTCATCTAGACATATAGGAAATTTACCTCATGGACTTGACCATCTAAGTTGAAGTGTGTTCATAGTATAATATGGGGCATGCATGCTTATTCAATAGTCCCCCCATGCACAAGGAGTAACAAGGATCCAAAGCCACATAAGAAAGTATGATATGTGGAATATTGGTGTTTAAAAGGTAGTTAACAGAGTGGAGGGTAAATTCCTGCATGTAAGCCAAGTGTCCCCTTACCTTCCTCAATTTATAAAAGAGGTGAAAATATCTCACTTGTTCATTATTACACAAAGAGCCAAGGAGTAGCAAGAAGAAGGATCTAAAGGAGAGTGTGCTTATTAGCTCAACTTGAACCAACTACGGTATGACCTAGGACATGCATTAGGATGTTCATTAGATGAAAAAATCATATTATATCGCACAACCTTTAGAGGTGATAAAGGATAATGGAAAAATAGATACAAATAATAGGATTGCACTAGAGAATTGAAGCTAGGAGAAGTCAAGACAACAATAAAAACAATATTTTTGCTAAAAACTATTGTTCAATAACTCAAAAATTTCAAGTTTATGTGTAGGTGAAACATTTGTAGCAAAGAAACACAATTGTTATAGGTAAGCAAACTGAATAAGTGCATTGGATGTCAAGTACACACACATTAAGAGTTTTGATATATTTTATGTTATAAAGTTGTGACTTGATATTGTATGTGACAATGTGTAATGTTATGTGAAGTATTATTTATGTACATATAAGTCATTTTTAATATAGTGAGTCATGAAATAAAATATAAATATTAGTCAATTCATGTCAAAAGTAATTTAAAAAAATGATGAGGCATCAAATAGTAAGTTGGAGGATGCAACTACTTCCTTAGTTGTATAAATAATACCCTTCCCTTATTCATTTGTTTTTTTGGTATGGAAGGAAAGGTTGGCATGATATGTGAGTATCAAGGTTGGCATGGTATTGAAGTGTTGTATCAAGTTGTCAGAATATCATAATAGGTTATCATTAATGCAATATCACTTGTTCATCATTGTTATTGCTATTATGTGTGATTTGCATGTATTGTTATTGATGATTGTTGCAGTAGATTAGATTCAACTTGTTATTTATATTATTTTCAAATTTTTCCATACAAGGTCATCTAGGCAATTGACAAGTCATCTAGCCTAGTGTTAAGTCATGCAAAGCAGTGTCAATTCATACAAGAAAGTTTTTGGGTCGTATAGTGAAGAAATTAGGCCATCAAGATTCAAGTCAAGACAAGTAGATAGTGCTATTGGGTCATAATTGTAAGTTATTCACATTATATATTTTGTTAAAGTAGTAATGGAATTATGTTGTAGTATGTTGTATTCCATTTGTACATTTTGGTATCATTACCTATCCAAAGTTGGATCATCCATTTCCATATTCTAGCACTATTGATTATTTGAATTTGACTCAAGCCTAGTGACATGGAGTTATTGTAAGAAAGTTACTCTAAAAGGTACATTACAACAACAAGTGAATGATTACAATGCATCCAATGAAGTAAATGAACATTCAAACTTATTTGTTAAAACTAATGAAG
>JAQPPZ010009293.1:0-20503 GCA_028583015.1 Wollemia nobilis
AAAAATAGCGTACCGATATGATGCAAACAAAAATAGATATAGATGCTAAGTCCTACGAATGCGATGAGCAATGCATAAAGGAAATGACGCAGAAACGAGATGTCAGCAAACAAATCGGGACCTCCTTTATTGATATATTTTTTAATATTATTACAATACGTCTCCCCTCTAGGGCTCAGAACATTTGATACAATTTTAAACATTAATGGATTCCCGAAAGAAGTTGTGCTTCCAAGATAGGACGGTACGCTTCTAGTGTCTTTCGCATGCCCACATTCGAAGTGGGCGGGCTAAAAGTTACCAACACTTGAGTCCATGTGTTCGTTGTTCCTTTCTGCCCCTCTAGTATTCTTGGTGGCGAGATCCTGATTTTGCATCGAAGTGGCGTCGGACGGCCCCGTTATGCTCGTTTGCCCGTCGAGGGCCTCTCCAAAGTGAGCGCTCCAATTTCCCACCTATGCTTATCCAAATCACTTGAAACTCACAAGTTAGGCATTATATGTAATTCTAAGACTACCCAGATGCTCGAAATTTGCATATCCTACACAGATTCTCCTGTATGTGACAGGGGCGCCCTGCGAGCTAGTTAATATATAAAATAATAAAATGATCATCAAATCATGTCAGAATGAGTTCAAAATTTAACAGAGGCATTAGGATATCATCTGGGACATATTGCAAAAGGAACAATAATGAAATCATGCACATATTTCTAATCACTCTGGGGTGGGACACTGGGGACTATCGTAAAACCTGCAAAAGTGACCTTGCAAATGTCCTGCCTAGAGGCCTCCAAAACTCCTAAAAACTTGTGGTTAGACTAAAAGCAGAATTTTGAGATGACCCAGAAGGTCAGATTTGGCATATTATGCCCAGGTTATCTTGTATCAGAAGGTGCTCCCTGTAGGTTAGTAGACGCATAAAATGACAGAAACCAAGTCAAATCATGTCAGAAAGCAATGAAATTTGGACAACAGCATAAGTACATTAGATATAAAATAATGCAAAAATAATAGTAACAAAACCATGCACAAAGCTCTGGGGTGGGGCGATTAGGACTACAGCAGTTTGGGGGACGCTCGGGGGTGGGACGCCCACCGTTTAGGGCCTAGTTTTGACACCAATCCAAGTGGGATGGGTCCAAAAATTCCTAGGGGGTTATGTCAATGAGTTTGGGGTGGGATTGTGGCTGATTGCTTGGGTTTTTAGATCTAGATTTCATTCCTAGTGTTCACCTGATAACCTCTCTTTCAAAAGAGAGAGATTAGGGATGTAGGAAGCACAAAGAGGAATGGGGGTATAGTTTGGCAGCACTTTGTTGCTCCAAATGCTCTAGCTCTCTTCTCCTTTTGGGGTTAGGAGGCTCACATTTTTATAGGCCTAAGGGTCTCCTTTGAATGCGCATGCGAGGGCACCACTTGGATCATTATGCATTTTTGGGGGAGAGAAGATTCCTCCCTGATTAGGGCCTCCTTGATTGAGGCCTCCATGATCAGGGTAGGCTTGATTGAAGCCTCTCTGATTTGAAACCTTCCCTCGCAATCCCATGCCTTGAAGGTGGAGTTAGGTGGTAGATTTGGGCTGCCATTTATCAAGAATTGATTTTTTTCCATTCAAACCTGCTAATCGTCCCACCCTGGAGTGATTGCTGCTAATCGTCCCAAGGTGGGACGAATAGGATTCTAATCGCCCTAGGGTGTGACGAATAGGGAGAAAAGTGCTTAAAAGGTGCAAAACTGACCTCCAACATTCCAAAACTAATTTGGGAGTGGTTAGGACCACTTTTTAACCTCTTTAGGCTACCTTAGGGGGTATGTATGCCAATTCGGTCAGTGCTTGTAGTCACATAATCGGATTGGTGTTGTTTTGGTGTCTACAGATGCCCCTTTTTGGGATGCACTATGTGTGGCATAGTGCTGAGTAAAAATAGATGACCAAAGAACTTAATGATTAGGGTTTCTCAATAACCTAACCAAATTTTGATGCCCCAAGTATGGAAATGTCATGCATTCTTGAATCCTTGCTTCTGACGAGCTAAGGAGCTTAACTCAAGTGTAACCTTTTTCAGTGAGGTGTACTTGATCTTGGACATTGTTAAAACATGAATAGGCAAAGGGCACAACCTTTTGTCCGAGGAACCTTTTCTTCATGCTTTTAGAATGCCAAGTGTTTATTTAGCCTGTGATTATTTCTTGTTTGATGCCCCAAGCAAGAGAGTGATTGTCTTTGTCAATGATTCTTTGAATGCATGTCATTTCCTTGATTGGGTTTTGTATTTGTTGATTGGTGACTAAGTGTGACTACCCCCTCAAGCGACAAATCGATGAGGGAATGACAAAAAATGAGAAAAGCGATGAGTCGCTTGACCCAAGATGGCATTTGTAAGGGTGCCTTCAGTTGTTTTTGTTGAATGCTTATTGCAGTTTTCCAACCATCGAACCTGTTTTTGGTGGGTTTTGACCCTTTTTTTTACGCCTATTGGGGTAGAAATTATCAAAAATCCTCCTTCCCATGGAGCGGTATAGCTATGCTAGCCTTATTAGGGAGTAGGATAGTGAGTATTTGTGACCCCGACGATAGTTTTTCATGCCATGAATGTCAAGTGTAAAGGAACCTTTGTTCGGCAGATTTATTACTATTTTTGGTGCATTTTTTGGATGCAATTTTTGTTGCTTTGTTTCTTGCTCTGTAATAATCCCAGGGTGGGACGAATACCAATTTTGTAATAATCACAGGGTGGAATGACCACTAACTAGAGCGCTTGTGCCAGGGTGGAACGATTACAAGCCTAACAGCCTATATAAGGACCAAAATTAGGTTTTGGGCTCATTTGCAATATTTTTTTCTTGGCAATTTGGAGCAGTGAGGAGTGCGAGTGTGCGTAGCAAAGCACTACTAAAATTTCATGAACATCATGAGTGCGAGAACCGGATCTTCGAGTGGAGGAGCTAAGGTGAGACCAACATGATGTTCCTTCTCTCTACCTGTTATTCGTGTGTGTTTTATACGAAGTTTAAAACTCACATATAAAATGTTTGTTCGCTTTATTTTGTTTTTTTTTTACATATTATGGTTGAAACCCTAATATGTTTTATTTCATTTTTGTTTTTGCCATATTAAGGTTGAAACCCTAATATTTTTTTTTTTTTTTTTTTTGTGTTCACATTAAGGTTGAAACCCTAATATGATTTTTGTTGTTTTTTGTTGATTGTATAGTTATTTTCATGTAGGCTATCATTGCTATACAGTTTTATTTTAATGATTCTGTAATTTCGTTGTACATTTATAAATTGTGGTTTGTACTTCTGTTGTACATTTTTTTTTTTAATTTTTTGGTTTATATTAAGTATGTACTTAATATCTTTATTTGTTTTATTTTGTTGTTTCAGGTTGTGAAGAGTCGGTACTGCCAGCCGACTATTTTCTCTGATGCCCGGGATGCCCTGACAGTTGTGAATTGGGAGTGGCTTGATGCCCTTGGGCTCAAGCACGTGATGCGTCTAGATCCTGTAGTGGGGGATCGGGTATATTTGACTACCCTGATCAATCTGTGGGATCCTCGTACCAACACTTTTCATCTTCCAACAGGGGAGATGACTGTTACTCTAGAGGACCTGTATTAGATTCTACGGATTTTGATAGATGGACTTCCTATTCGGATGACCCACCATGACCAACGGACAGCGGTATTGACACGATGTTTTGGTACGATGGTGGAGAGGGCTATGGAGAGGACAGAGGCTGACTACCATATAGGCGATATTTTGGTGTGGTGGTGGCTAGAGAAGGGCATATTAGGGGTGAGGTATGCTTTGATCATAACCCTCATCTCCAATATGCTACTTCTGACTCCTCAGGTGTGAGGTTCCCTTAGAACCTGCTTGAGTTTATTTTCACATTGGTGGAGTGTCCTACATCATCTCCACTTATTATGAGATGGGGTCAAACATTATTGACGCAGTTGTATGACGAGTTGTACGAGGTCCACTGTCGAAAGAGAAAGGGGATCAGGTGTAGCTATCTCTTGCAGTGTTGGGGGTGGTAGCACATAGCTGTGGAGTGACCATAGGGTTTGCCTTGGACCACCTGAGGTGAGATGGTGGATGGGGAAATTGGATATGCCAATTTATGGCAGAGTTCATAGGAGCATGGACAGAGTCGGTGGTGGGCAGGTGACGTAGGTCACTATACTGATGTCTTCTCTCATCTGGTGCCAAGGTAGGTGTTCTGGCGGCCGTACCAGGATTGTCTAGCCTGGCCTGAGGCTGGAGAGTGGCTTTGACATGTGCACAAGGGTAGATGGTTGATTGGGTGACACGAGACAGAGCAAGAGTACTTCCCATATGTCTGGGTGACATGGTATTTTGGGGTGCACCAAGGATTTCTTGGTGATCCCTTGATCTATCGGTGTTGCAGTGACAAGAAAAATCTAGTCTAGCCTACCATTGAGTAGCTAGGTGAGGGGTCCGATGTAGTTATTGATGTACCCAACATGGATGATATTGGGGTGACTGCAAAGTATGACCGATGGTGGATCATGCGACGATGGCGGAGTGAGGGGCCTCTAGGAGGTATGGATACTATAGTAGCAGGAGGTGGGGTACAGAGGCACCGATGGAGGGTTAGGGAGATCCACTTGAATATGCTAATATGGTGGAGGTCGATGACCTCATCGATGATGGAGATGATTTGGGGGTTTTGGAGCAACCAAATGTACAGGATGTCCTGGAGCAGTGGGTGCCAGAGCAGCAGGTCGTCCCGGAGGTACCCATGCCTCAAGCTATCTTAGGGGATGTGGAGGCTAGGCTTCATGCTGAGATAGCATGATTGGAGGGTCTCCTACGAAGATAGGAGGAGCATAGAGATTATTTGGTGGAGGTAACGTAGGAGAGGGATCTCCTACGGACTCAATTGGCACAACGGGATAGTGCATTGGTTGTGTATCACCAACGAGATATGGAGTGGGGTCGATACCGGATAGAGTTAGAGATAGAGGTTGTCCGCCTCGGTGTATAGTTTCCTGTGCTTGATGGAGGTGGTTCATTGCATCGTACGAGAGGCAATGAGACTGAGCAGTCTGCATCATCTCGTTGCAGGTGACTAGGTGAGGGTAGTGTTGGTGGGCAGGGTGCAAGGGCTGGTAGCAGTCACCCTGAGAGGTCCCATAGGACCCATACTACTAGGAGTAGTTCCAATCGTATCGATCCTACGTGATCATGGTGGTCGACTCCCTAGGCTTTGGGGATTTTGAGTTTTTAGTTTTTGTGAGGTCAGAGGACCTTCTTATTATATTCTGAGGGCATTTTGACTTGATATATATACATGAATCTTTTTTGTTTGATTATATACTTGTCATGGTTTATTGTTCTTTATGCACATTTATTTATGTTGATGTATACATATGCTATTATTACTGCAGATGATTTTAACTATATGATATAGATGTATGCATATGGAATGGATGGAATGATTTGTTGGTATACAGGTGATGGCACCATAGACTATACAAGATTTATTGGCTTTTTGTACTATGTGATTGCTTTATGAAATAACTTTTGCATTTGTAATAATTGTTTTGTATTTTTTGATGGTGATGTAAGTAATGAAATGTACAACAATTGTTTTAGAATATAGTTAAGGTTTTTCTGAGACTCAAATGCTTTAACTAACTAGTCAATACTATACATTATCTTATAAGTCTTTCGAACAAGGTACAAATCAGACTTGATTTTGACCAAGTTATTTCACATCCCTGTGTGTGCGATTGAGTTCGTTTATGTGGTATTCATAAGGATACCACCAGTGCCAGGTAGGCTGTCCACCAAACCTGTACTGAGGATCACCTAATTAGCTCCACTAACTCCTTTGTTGTATTTAGTAGGATTAATCTACAATGTAGTCTAGGCTATCATAAGCTAGCTCATCCACATGCAAACATTTATCTATACATATGCCCAATAGCTAATGCGATAGATATATAATCATGCGGGAGGTTTGCCACCAGTGACCAACAAGCTATCCACCAAACCGAGACTGAGGATCACCTCATGACCTTTCGAATGCTGAGAATTCTAGGGATTCAATAGTTACTCCCTCTCTTTTAATGGGATATTTTCTTAGTAGTGATGATAATCACTGTTTATTTTGTTTGAGCTTGGGATTTTGATCAGTGATTAGAATCACTGTGTTCTTGTGCTTTTTGATATTCCAAGGATTCAATAGTTACTCCCTCTCTTTTAGTGGGATATTTTCTCAGTAGTGATGATAATCATTGTTTATTTTGTTTGAGCTTGGGATTTTGATCAGTGATTAGAATCACTGTGTTCTTGTGCTTTTTGATTTGTGCACTTTTGAGATTGATGTTTGGAGTTTGAATTCTTTGTAGTGGTGAAAACCACTATTTATTTTTGGGAATTGAAGGAAGTTTTCTTGTCCTTTTGCCAATTCTCAGCATTCTTAGGGTCATTCGCATAGGGGGATGAGTGAGATAACGTTTCACTTATGGCATCCTAGATTGCTATGTAGGTTTTGTCTTTCGTTCACACAACTTGGGAATTTTTATGTGTTTTAAGCTTGTGTTGGGATGCTATGTAACAAGATATGATCCAAGTAAAACTCTACCTTGTAAAAATTGGTCTGAATTTGTACAACATTTGGCTAGAAATCTAAAGATAGCTGAATGGCGAAAACCCTAAATACATTAGAAGACAACTGACTATGATATGGCAAAAATGCGAATGGCATTATTCTTGTTGGATCATTTACAAAATGGACAAATGTGGAAAATGATGGAATTGCCGAGTAATTACAGTCTATGGTGTGTTTGACATGTATGACTAGCAAATATGCAATGTATGTATGCGATGCCTAATGCAGCTTTTTTTTTTTTTTGTGTTTTGATTTTTAAGATTATGCATGAAAGTGAGATGCAATTTTTTTGTTATTTTTGATTATTTGTTGTTTTTGAATATTCGTTATGGTGGTTTAACCCGAATGGGTGTGGACCAAGTGATTCTTACGTATCCTTGGAGGTTTTGACCAAAGGGATTATAGATACCTTTGGGGTGTTTTGGGTGACCAAGCGGTGGCGAGAATCCTTGGAGCTTTTGGTTTAACAAAAGGGATTATAGATACCTTTGGGGCATTTTTTGTTGACCAAGCGATTGTGGGAACCCTTGGAGCTTTTGGTTTGACAAAAGGGATTATAGATACATTTGGGGTGTTTTTGGTTGACCAAGCGATTGTGGGAACCCTTGGAGCTTTTGGTTTGACAAAAGGAATTATGGATACCTTTGGGGCATTTTGGGTAACCAAGCGGTGGCGAGAACCCTTGGGGCTTTTGGTTTGACCAAAGGGATTATAGATACCTTTGGGGTTTTTTTGGTTGACCAAGTGATTGTGGGAACCCTTAGAGCTTTTGGTTTTACCAAAGGGATTATGGATACCTTTGGGGTATTTTAGGTTGACCAAGCGATTGCGAGAATTCTTGGAGCTTTTGGTTTGACCAAAGGGATATAGATACCTTTCGAGCATTTGGTTGACCAAGTGATTGCGGGAATCCTTGGAGCTTTTGGTTTGATCAAAGGGATTATAGATACCTTTGGAGTGTTTTAGGTTGACCAAGCGATTACGAAAATCTTTGGAGCTTTTGGTTTGACCAAAGGGATTATAGATACCTTTAGGGTGTTTTTGGTTGACTAAGCGATTGTGGGAACCCTTAGAGCTTTTGGTTTGACCAAAGGGATTATGGATACCTTTGAGGCGTTTGGCTAACCAAGCGATTGTGGGAACCCTTGGAGCTTTTGGTTTGACCAAAGGAATTATAGATACCTTTGGGGCATTTTAGGTTGACCAAGTGATTGCGAGAATCCTTGGAGCTTTTGGTTTGACCAAAGGGATTATAGATACCTTTGGGGCATTTGGGTGACCAAGCGATGGTGAGAACCCTTGGGGCTTTTGGTTTGACCAAAGATATTATGGATACCTTTGGGGCGTTTTAGGTTGACCAAGCGATTGCGGGAATCCTTGGAGCTTTTGGTTTGACCAAAGAAATTATAGATACCTTTGGGGCGTTTGGGTGACCAAGCAATGGTGAGAACCCTTGGGGATTTTGGAGTGGGCCATGGCTCTCTAAATGTTGAATGACCTCAAATGACTGATGTTCAAGGGTTCTAGTCCCTTTATTACTTCAAGAGAGGCGAGCCAGTATGTTCCAGGTCCTATTTTACTGTCGATTACATAAGGACCTAACTAATTTGCTGTGAACTTATCCCTTAAATGGGGCAGCAAGTTAAAATTTTGTTGGTTCTCTTTTAAGACCAGGTCACCGACCTGAAAGTCCCTCAGGTGAACTTTCATGTTGTATGCTTTCTTAAGTCGATCTTGATAGATACATAAATGCTTGAGAGCATTGACGCGTCATTTGTTGAGTAACGTAAGCTGGTCTAATCGGGCCTGCCATGCAGTTTCATCATCGATGAACTCTTGCATTGATATACACAGGGAGGGTATTTCCAATCGAAAGGCATGACTGCCTCAGAGCCATACACTAGAGAAAATGGAGTTGCCCTAGTGGGCTTCTAAATGCTAGTGTGATAAGCCCATAGGACAAGTGGTATTTGGATGTGCCAATCCTTATGACTATCTACAACTATATTTTTAAGGATGGCAACTAGCATTTTGTTTAACACCTCTTCTTGCCCATTTGCTTGCAGATAATAAGGTGTCAAAAAACTATGCTAAATTTTGTACTTTGTTGTCAAAGCACGCACATATTTGTTCTTAAATGACATCCCATTATCCGAGATGATCTATGGAATACCAAAACAACATATGATGTTATGTAAAATGAACTCTGTAATGCGGGGCCCAGTCGTAGAGGTAAGAGGAACTGCTTCCACCCACTTAGTGAAGTACTTTGTGGCCGTTATGATAAATGTGTGACAACCTGACGACGCAGGGGAGATCTTTCTGATGATATCTAAGTCCCACTATGAAAATGGCCAAGCCAATTGGATCGGCTGCAAGGCCTGAGAAGGTATGTGTGTCAAGTTAGCATGGTGTTGACACTTCATGCACTTCCACACATATGCACAATAATATTGCTCTAAAGATGGCCAATAATAGCCCATGCAAAGAATGTGCTTTGCGATGGCCATACCGCTGAAGTGGCCACCGCATGTACCATCGTGCATTTGGTTGATCGCCCAAGTGGACTCTTGTTGGTCCAAGAAACGGAGGAGGATTCCTTCGTAGCTCCGATGGTATAAAATGTCTCCTAGCAAGACATGTTTTACCACTTTCTGTTTGAATGATCTTCTTGCGACGTGCGACAATCCAAGTGGGAGGCTACCTAACTTGATATAGTCTCTTGTGGGTGTGTACCAATCCTATTGATCAGAAAACTCGATGGTATGAACGGCCAATCCCTCTTGAAGTTCGTCCCTAGCAAAAGCTGAGTGGGAAAGAACTTGTAAACATAGCATTGTGTTGCTATTAAGAGGGGTTGGAGAGAACAAAGACCCCCAGTTGGTGTGATTTAGACTATCATGGATTCGAGAGAACCTATCCTGAGATGGTTCAATCTGGATCAGGTGGATTCCTGGCATTATGTCAGAGCTTGCACGCTCCATCACGGATTGCGATAAAATTTTGACTTGAATGGTTATCATCTCACCAGAAATGTCTTTCGGGATTAGTGACCCCAAGGAGGCCATAGTGTTTGCAAAATGATTCGATGATCGAGGGAGTGCCTCGATGTCGTACCATTCAAGCTTTGCCAGGAATTTATCCACAAGGGCTTTGTAGGCCTACAAAACTGGGCATTTGCATTGGAATACCCCTTTCACTTGGTTGACAATTAACAACGAATCACCAAAGATTTTCAAGCATTTGATAGTCATGGTGATGGTTGTCTGAAGACCTATGAGCAAGGCTTCATATTCAACATTGTTATTGGTGCATGGGAAATAAAGTTTAAATGATAAAGGTATTGGAGCCCCTTGTAGTGTGAAAAACATGATTCCTATGCCACCCCCTTGCTCACATTTAGAACCATCAAAAAATAAGGTTATGTCGGCCTATGACTTAGGCTCATCATAATCTGGAGATTCTAAGACATGGAAGACCCCATCATCGAGCAGCTCTACAATCAAAGGATGATCATCTTTGAGAGGAGCCTCTGCTAGTTGATTTGGGATGACTTGACCTTTGATGGACTTTTGTCCAATAAATTTGATGTCAAAATTTGTCAACAACATGATCCATTTCACCATGCGACTACTATGATAAGTATGACTCATCATGTACCGCAATGGATTCTCCTTAGACACAACATACGTCGTATTGCTCAGCATATAATGGCGTAGCTTTTTGGTGGTAAATACCATTGCCAAACATAGCTTCTCAACATATGCATAGTTAAGTTCATAACTGACCAGGGTGCGGCTAAGATAATAATTAGCCTATTCTTTATGTAATTTATTTTTTTGGGCTAGCATGGCACCCAGTGCCACCTCAGTAGTTGAGATGTATAAATAGAATGACACTCCTAGTCTAGGTGGTGCCAATACTAGCGATGAAGCCAAGTATTGTTTGATGTCATCGAAGGCTAACTGGCACTCGTCATCCCAATGAAATGCTACCCCCTTGTGTAATAATTTATTTATGGGTCGGCACTTGTCAGATAACTATACTATGAAGTGCTTGATTGACGCAACCTTACCCTGCAAGCTTCTAAGTTGCCTGATGGTGGTTGGGGGAAGCATTTCAAGGATTACCTTGAATTCATTTGGATCTACCTCGATGCCTCATTTTGAGACTATGAAACCTAAGAGTTTTCCAGATGTGATGCCAAATATGCACTTCTTGGGGTTTAGCCTAAACTTGTGTTCGATGAGGCAATCAAGGATCTTGTGTAAGTCATCAAGATTATTTTTGTGCAAAAGAGATTTGGCCAAAAAATCATCCATATAATCTTCCAAAGTTTTATGCATGTGATCATGGAAGATGTATGTCATAGCAAGTTGGTAAGTGGCGTCAGCATTTTTAAGGCCAAAGGGCATGACCTTATAACAAAATGTCCCCCAAGGTGTCGTGAATGCCATTTTTAGTTGATCATCGAGATTGATACGAATCTGGTTGTATCCCAAGAAATCATCCATGAGGGAAAGCATTTTGTGGCCTACTGTAGCATCTACCAATGCGTCGATGCTATGCAAGGGGAAATCATCCTTGGGACTCGCTTTGTTTAAATCTCAAAAATCGATGCATATGCAAATCCTCCCGTCAAGCTTTTTGATGGGTACCATGTTGGACATCCATGGTGGGTAATCTACACAGATGACAAACTGTGCATCCAATAGCTTTTGTAGCTCGTATTTGACCATTAAGGCCACTGTTGGGTGCATCTTACGTAGCTTTTGCTTAACTGGATTGACTGTCAGATCAAGTGTTAGATTATGCGTGACTAGCTGCGGGTCTAGCCCTGACATGTATTTTTAGGACCATGCAAAAACCTCCTTCTATTTGAGAAGGGTAGTGTAATCAGATTGCTCTTCGGGGGATCAACTTACCCCAAGCTTGATTATTTGCAAATTAATTGGATCAGAACCAATTTCTACGTCAATCATCTCTTCGACTGACATGTGGGATCCATACTCCAACTGGTGTGGAGTTGGGATCAGGTGGATATCATTTGCTGAATTTAGATCTGTGTTGGGAATGTCGGGCTCCTCTTCAACATGGAAGATATATTGAGTCTATCCTGGGGTGAAATGAAACATCTCATCGCAAGGCCAGTACTCTGATGGGGATGGTGGTGAGTCAGCATGATCCCAGTCTATGGCATCTAGGTCTAGATACAATGGTCATGTTGGATTGGCTAGATTATGGATGGGGGTGGTTAAATCAATGGAGATCATGTTGATGGAATGAATTTGGTCTCCATTGTCACATGGGTGTTGATTCAAACATCCTTGGTGATCCTTGTACCTCAGATCTGGCTCTATGGGTACTGGCACAAAAGGATCAGCTCTATGTGTGAATAGAAGGACAGGGTCTGCCCTTGGTATTGATGGACCTATAGGGTCTCTAGGTGGGAGGTGCTCCTTGTATGCCCGAAGTGGTGGATGAAGCACTTGGTTTAACTGTACTTGGTTTAAATGCCACCTATGCCTTGGTCCCATATTCAGATGTTCAAAAATATCATCGATGTCTCTAGGGTATTCCTGTTGCCTCGTATGGTTGAGATATGCCATCTCAGTCTCATCCTCATAGTCGCTATCGAATATCCATAGGCCTTCATTGGATTTGACAACTATGTGCCCCTCTAGTTGGTATAGCCTCCCACTAGGCGTTTCTTGATCACTATCATCACTCTCTACGAAAATCAGAAATCTGACATGTAGGTAGTCGATGTTGAAGAAGATATTTGGATCTTCTTCCTCCGGTGGATCACTTGGCCTTATGGTCGACATGGGAGGCTCATTTTGTTCGAGCAAGTTGATTTGGTCTCTTCTTGGTTGTTTCACTTTTTGTGGGAGTGTTGGATTCTCTGGAGGTAGCAATTGCCTGATCAGAACATTAAAGGGGAACATTGCCATGAAGTTCTCCTGATAGTCATCAATGGGTGTCACCTGTGAGTTATTGCTATCAGATTCAAAAGGGTCCCAAGGTTCTACCTTATAATTTAACTCATATTCAGAAGACCCCCATTGATCTTGTTCATACCCCTCTTAGAGGTTACTTCTTGAACTTTCCCCTTCCTCGATCAAAGGGGAGGGGTTGTTGAGGTCAACAAGGTTTGTTGTTAATAATGGGAGATAATCTCCCAATGTGTATGTTGTGTTGGGATTGGCATATGGATCTTGTGCCAACCCATCCCTGTTGCCTAGAACTAGGCCTTGCATGGTTTATACCAAGATATCGAGGGGCAAAGGATGGTTTAACCCTACTCCTAATTTATCATATTGCATCTGGTATCTCGGTTGACAAAAAATGCGCATTCCTTGTTCATATCTACCCAATCCATATCCATGCCAATTACATTGGTATAGGTATTTCAAGGTGAAGTCCAGGTTGGACAGATATTCAACATTCTCAACAAATGGCTCTTCATCCTCTTCCTCTTGTAGGTAGGGTTCAATGCCATTCTCGAGGCCCCCATACACTAAATTGGTCTGATTTGGTGGGTAGTCTAAAGGGATGATAGTTTCGATGGGGAGACGAGGTCTCCCCATGTCTTACATGGATTTGAGCATGGGTGTTGCCACAAAATTCCACACTAGGTACTCCCCCAGGCCTGTATTGGCCATCTCAATGATAATCATCGATGGTTGAGAGGGAGGAAATGGGAGTTCTCTCTGAGTCCACTCCATGTTGGGTGAACCAAGAGTCTCAACTTCCATTCAGATGGGCACCTCTTTGGTAGATATGGTTGAGACTAATGGTGGTACCTCCTCTAGGGGCTTCTTTCCTTTGTCCTTCGATGTGGCCACCATAGGTGGCATCGTTGGTGAAGGAATAGATGATGAAGATGGGCCAGGTTGGTGAGTTGAGGGACTCAACAACAAGGATGTAGGCGAAATCGAACCTTGTGTGGATGGATTCAATTGAAATTCTAAATGTGTCTATGGGAGGATCGATTATGGCATCAGCTGCACCACATTGCAAAACTTAAAGGGCTCTAAGTCCACTGGGACTACATGTCCTTGCCCTTCGTATGTGTATTTGAGGCATTTATGGGCTATCGAAGGGACACACTTCATGTCCCTGATCCAAGGCCGGCCTAGAAAGATATTGTAGGCCATCTCACCCTCAAGGATATGACACAATGTAGGAATGGTCTTTTGTCCTACTTGGATGGACAGGACAATTGTGCCAACCGTCGAGCATAACGTGTCATTGAACGCTTGAAGAGTGTAAGTGGATGCCACAATGTGGGATGTTGGCAGCTTAAGGTGTTTTAATGTCGTTGTCATGATTATGTTGCTGGACGAGCCAGTTTCCAAAAACACCCTCTTGAATGGAATCCTGTTGACTCGTGCAATGACATGTAGGGGTGGATCCACCATATCACCAGTCACCAATTTTAGTTCATCTTCCTTGAAGGTTATGACTGGTTTTGTGCATTGTCTCACATGTCCCATGAAATTGTTGAAAGAATTGGCTTCGTGGGGTTATAGCTCAATGGATTTGAGTATCTCCATCAGAGCCTCCCGATGGGGCGGTGATTGTTGAATGAGATCATAAATGGAGAGCCTAGCCAACGTGGTCCTTAAACTTTGAGTAATTTTAGTCCAAATCGTGGCCACTGGTCTAGGTAGGGGAGGTTGTGTAGGGTGTTGTGGAGGTTGTGACGTTGACGGAACATCTCCTGTAGCTGTAGTGGGTGCAACCGTGTTTGGGTATCTTTTGTTTCGTGTCATGATGCTTATCATCCCTACGTATCCTTGCATGGGATAGTTTTGTGTTATCTCATTCACTTGTAAAGTATTTGCTTGCACATCATGCATAGGCAAGGGTATTTGAAGACCTCCATATTTTGGTTGCTCAATGCTACGGGACTATCTACCACAAGCGTTTTGTTGTCTATCAAGTCCTGCACTAAGTGTTTGAATTTCCAACAAGTGGATATTTTGTGTCCTTTCTGTTGGTGAAATCTAAAATATAAGTCTTCCCTATAGCGCTTGGGTTTTGGCATGTTGGGTGTTGTGGAGGTTGTGACGTTGACGGAACATCTCCTGTAGCTATAGTGGGTGCAACCGTGTTTGGGTATCTTTTGTTTCGTGTCACGATGCTTATCATCCCTACGTATCCTTGCATGGGATAGTTTTGTGTTATCTCATTCACTTGTAAAGTATTTGCCTGCACATCATGGGTAGGCAGGAGTCTTTGAAGACCTCCATATTTTGGTTGCTCAGTGCTATGGGACTATCTACCATGAGCGTTTTGTTGTCTATCAAGTCCTGCACTAAGTGTTTGAATTTCCAACAAGTGGATATTTTGTGTCCTTTCTGTCGGTGAAATCTAAAATATAAGTCTTCCCTATAGTGCTTGGGTTTTGGCATGTTGGGGTCTATGGGTCAAATTTTTGGCAAGTTTATCAGGTTTGCTGCAAACAAGTAGTCAAACAAGGAGTCTTTAGACTCCGTGAATTGTGTGAATTGTTGCCTAGGGCGACGCTGCTGATTTTGCTCTTGTTTATGATTTTCCTTTTCATAGTTATCAAGAGGAACTGCCTGATAATTAGCTTTTGGGGGCTGTGTCGTTTATGCAGGCTTTGATATAGTTATGGCAACCTGATTGACCGCGACGGGTTTCGGTTGCATGGGCCCAGTTTTAGCATTTTTAGGCCACTCTTTCTTACGTGGCTTGGAAATCTCGTTGTCTTGTATTTTGATATCCTCAATTATCCTGGCTTGCACCAGGGCTTCTTCGAGGGTGGCATATTGTTGTAGCTGCAATAGCACGAAGATCAACCTTAAGAAACTCTTTGAAAATATTTGAGTCATGTCGACCATGGGAGGGAGGTAAGGTAGCTTTGAAAGCAATGTCCTCTATCGATTCCCATAAGCAACCATGGTCTCATCATCATACTACTTAAGGCAAGCTAGGTTGCTTAAGGATGCCTTCTTCTTGGTGTTGAAGGCAAAATGTTCAAGGAATGCGTCCACTAGTTGGTCTAGATTATTGATGCTATGCTTTGGCAACTGGGTAAACCAATCCGAGGTAGGGCCTGTGAACGTGGTTATAAACATTCTCAGAAGTAATGCATCATTGTCCTGAATGCCAAAGAATTGAATTAGGAACCTTGTTACATGCTCTTGGGCATCCTCATACCCTCTAAAAATTGTCAATTGAGGCACTTTGAAGTGGTTGGGGTATGGGGGTGTCAAAACTGAAGGATGCACAGGGTGACTATAGAGTTGGCGTAAGGTGGGCTGTTGGGGCCCTGAAGTCTTAGTCTCCATAGACTCTAAGTGCTCTGGCAGTGCTTTGTATGCATAAGAGGATTTGATTTCCTCTTCTTTGGCTTGTTCCCATTGTGAATTATGAGTAACTTGAGGCCTATGGAGGGGTAGCTGGATAGCGCCCCCATGCCTTGGTAGGGCATTTTAGCCCACTCTTCTTCTCACTCAAATTCCTCATAGGCCTATTGAGGAGTTTTTGGGCATGACCTATAAACATGGATGGGTGCCCGAGGAAGGTGCCCATCATTGGTTCTAGGAGTGGCCTCTCGCTCAGGTCTAGGAGGTCTTGGAGGCAATGCTTGATAAGGTCGTGGAGACCTGTCTCATACTAAGGGGTTGTGCCTCTCATAAATTTTTGACCTATGCATGCGAGGGGTTGGAATCCTCTCATGCATAGTGTTCTAGAACAACTCATCTATCTGGCATTGAATACACTCTTTGTTAAGATGATATAGTTGTTCTAACTACTATTGATCTTGCCTAAGCTATGTGATTTGCACTTGGTGGCGGCATGTTTGGTAAATGCCAAGTCAATTTGTTCTATCATCCTAGGTCTAGGAGGCCTAGATGCCTCCCCTACATATCTATCTCGTTCATGGTGATCCGAGATCTCTATGGGTCACTTTCCTCTATTGAGGTTAGCAACATTCACCCGAGGCTCTAGCCTCAATAGGTGATCTTGATAATCAGCAGGTGCGGAGGTGCATTGCCCATGCACGGTGTATTGCTCTTGAGGAATATACTGGTTTTCCTCATGCTTCCTTTCGTACATGTGAAAGGGACGGGAAGAGTTGGCTCACCCTATCTGAAGAGCCTTGCACTCTAGATTTGGCCTATTAGTTCTAACAATAATGAGGGGTGGAGGGGGAATGATATAATCATGTGGGCCCTCCTTATGAACCCTATGCTTCTCTAGTGCTTCATTGCATAGTGTCCACTCATAATGAGTGTCTAAGGGGGCCTTCCCATGTGTGTACTCCTCCTAAGAGGGTCTGTGTTGAACGGGAGTGCCCCTCAAAGGGGTGCCTCTATAGTCCTTTTCTGTAGTGGTATAGTGTGGACTATGTTGTGGGTCAGGTTTCCAAGGTGGTATAACCAAGTCCTTGGGGCTATAATGGAGGCGACTTGTGCCTCCTTACATACTTTCTGTAGCTTCTGCCCGTGATTGAGCTTGGCTATGGGTATACACCATGGTGGTGGTTTTTCTAAAAAGATATGTATATTTTTATCTCCTTTACAATTTTTATGCTATACCAAACAAAAGGAGACCACACAAACAAAGAAATGATTATCTTGTTTACAAATTAAATGTGTGTCCTAGATCTGGTTCAGTGTGTTTGATTTTTGTTATGTAAATATTGTAAAAAAAACTTTGTTATACATGCATAATGAGGGTTTTTGTATCTCCAAAATGGTCGCCCCTTCAATTTACCATTGCCAGGCTATTATACCAAACCTCTCAATATACCCACCCTTACGTGAGAGAAACTATTGGTATGCGAGAGTAGAACAGTAAGTGGAACATAGGCGATACGGAAGGAGGATCGCTCTATTTTTGACACCTACCTTAGAATACTTATCCTCATGCACGGGTAATCACCCCCACTACACTTGGTCAGCTTTCGTCAGGATTTATGTCTAGCAATAGTCGTGATCAGGGTATATGTATGCAAAATCCAAGCCAAGGTGGTGATGAAACCCACCGTTGGTCTTGATCAAGTGTTTGGATATTAAGACCAACTCCTTGATGTTAATTTTATTAGGTGGTGTGTGGTTCCTTTTAATTGTGTAAAGAAAGAAAACATACAACAAAAGATGATTTTCACTAATGCAATGCTTTAAAGTACATTTTATCTTTTAGAGACAATTAGTAGCAAAAATAAAATCACAAAACCTAACTAGAACTGAAACCTATAATGAGGACTTGCCATTTGTGCAAGTATCATGAAAGCAAACCAGAGAAAAATGCATTCCTAATCAAGTTCCTTCCATTTAATTTACTCTGTTTTTATTTTTTATTTTTTTTATTGCAAGAAAGGAAAACAAACTACTTAACCTTTCTATGCAAGTGTCTAAAAAAAAAGCAAAGAAAATAGAAAATTGTAGAAATAGAAAGTAGAAAAACACAAAGGATGTTCAGAAGGCCTACCTCTTCTCTGTCTAAACCAAATGCCTCTGATTTTTTTCTCATAAAATGCATAGAGCTCTAATTGTGTCGGGGTGGGACGAATAGTAGGTCTGCACTCGTCACAGGGTGGGACGAATATGTATTCATCCCAGGGTGGCATGAGTAGTAGTCCAGTTCCCGAATGAGTAACACATGCAAAGAAAACCACAAAATTTGGATAAAAAACTTGACCCTAACAATAGGGGACAGGGTCCTGCTGTGATCGCCACTGAAAGCAGCAAAAAAATGGCATACCGATATGATGCAAACAAAAATAGATATAGATGCTAAGTCCTACGAATGCGATGAGCAATGCATGAAGGAAATGATGCAGAAACGATATGTGAGAAAATAAAGTGGGGCCTCCTTTATTGATATTTCTTTTAATATAATTACAATATGTTCCCCCTCTAGGGCTTAGAACATTTGATACAATTTGTTACATTAATGGATGCCCAAAAGAAGCCGCGCTTCTAAGATCGGACGGTATGCTTCCAACGTCTTTCGCATGCCCACATTCGAAGTGGGCGGGCTAAAATTTGTCATTGCTTATGTCTATGTGTTCATTGTTCCTTGCTGTCCCTCTAGTATTCCTAGTGGCGAGATCCTAATTTTGCATCGAAGCGGCATCGGTCGGCCCCGTTATGCTCATTTGCCCGTTAAGGGCTCTCCAAAGTGAGTGCTCCAATGTCCCACCTATGCTTATCCAAATCACCTAAAACTCATTATTTAGGCATTATATGTAATTCTAAGACTACCCAGATGCTCGAAATTTGCATATCCTACCCATATTCTCATGTATGTGACAGGGGCACCCTGCGAGCTAGTTAATACATAAAATAATAAAACGATCATCAAATCATGTCAGAACGAGTTCAAACTTTAACAAAGGCATTAGGATATCATGTAGGACATATTTCAAAAGGAACAGTAAGTAAATCATGCACATATTTCTAATCGCTCTGGGGTGGGATGCTGGGGACTATCGCAAAACCTGCAAAAGTGACCTTGCAAATGTCCTGCCCAGAGGCCTCCAAAACTCCTAAGGTGCTCCCTGTAGGTTAGTAGACACATAAAATTATAGAAACCAGGTCAAATCATGTCAGAAAGAAATGAAATTTGGACAACAACATAAGTACATTAGATATAAAAGAATGCAAAAATAATAGTAAAAAAACCATGCATAGATTTCTAATCACTCCAGGGTGGGGCGATTAGGACTACAGTAGTTTGGGGGGCATCCAGGGGTGGGACGCCCACCTTTTAGGGCCTATTTTTGACACCAATCCAAGTGGGATGGGTCAAAAACTTCCTAGGGGGTTGTGTCAACAAGTTTGGGGTGGGATTGTGGCTGATTGCTTGGGTTTTTGGATCTGGATTTCATTCCTAGTGTTCACTCGATAACCTCTCTTCCAGAAGAGAGAGATTAGGGATGTAGGAAGCACAAAGAGGAATGGGGGTATAGTTTGGCAGCACTTCATTGCTCCAAATGCTCTAGCTCTCTTATCCTTTTGGGGTGAGGAGGATCACCTTTTTATAGACCTAAGGGTCTCCTTTGAATGCACATGCGAGGGCGCCACTTGGCTCATTATGCCTTTTGGGGGAGAGAAGATTCCTCCCTTATTAGGGTCTCCTTGATTGAGGCCTCCATGATCAAGGCAGGCTTGATTGAAGCCTCTCTAATTTGAAACCTTCCCTCACAATCCTATGCCTTGAAGGTGGAGTTAGGTGGTAGATTTGGGCTACCATTTGTCAAGGTTTGACTTTTTTCCAGTCAAACCTGCTAATCGTCCCACCTTGGAGCGATTGCTGCTAATCATCCCGGGGTGGGATGAATAGGATTCTAATCATCCCAAGGTGGGATGAATAGGGAGCAAAGTGCTTAAAATGTGCAAAACTGACCTCTGACCTTCCAAAACTAATTTTGGAGTGGTTAGGACCATTTTTTAACCTTTGGAAGCTGCCCTAGGGGGTATGTATGTCAATTCGATCAATGCTTGTAGTCACATAATCAGATTGGTGTTGTTTTGGTGTCTACACATGGTCATGTGAACACATATTTTGAGTTTATGCTTTTATTCATATTAAGTTTTAAGATCATTGTGCTCTATATTTTTTGGAAGTTGTTGAATTCATTACTTCATGAGCTACTATAATACCATCCAAAATCTATCTCCTTTCACAAATCCCCCTTGCTCTTCTAAAATAATTTTATCTAATAGTGGTATTAATCGATATTCCACCACTTTGAAGATTATCTTATATGTTATATTACATAGACTTAGTTGCCTAAATGAATTAAACAATTCTACATCCTTATTTTTAGAAGTTGGGTAAGATATGTTGCGTTTATTTTATAAGGTAT
>JAQPPZ010009294.1:0-20423 GCA_028583015.1 Wollemia nobilis
TATAAGGTGACTCTAGTGCTAAGAGTTCGTCAAAGAGAGAGTCGATACACGATTCAATTTCATTGTACTTGTAATCGGTATCGGGCAGCATGAAGAGAATGACATTGGCATGGGCATACTCTGGAATGCTACTGATGCTGGCGCTCATGGTTACAGTGGGTCATATTGTTGTCGAAGGAAGAAACCTCAACGTCTCCACAAAGTACGAAACGGATAATTTGGGTGGAGGTGGAGGAATTGGCGGTGGTGGCGGTGTCGGACTTGGTGGCGGCGGAGGTCTAGGCGGAGGCGGTGGAGGAGGTTTGGGCGGAGGTGGCGGGGCCGGTGGTGGCGCAGGAGGAGGTCTTGGCGGAGGTGCCGGTGGTGGCGCAGGAGGAGGTCTTGGCGGAGGTGCCGGTGGTGGCGCAGGAGGAGGTCTTGGTGGAGGTGCTGGAGGCGGTGTGGGTGGTGGAGCTGGAGGAGGCGTAGGTGGGGGTGCCGGTGCCGGAGGAGGCGTCGGCGGAGGTGCTGGAGCAGGAGGCGGCGTAGGAGGAGGTGCTGGTGGTGGTGCGGGTGGAGGATTTGGAGGAGGAGTTGGTGGGGGTGGGGGTGCTGGTGGAGGAGGGGGCTTTGGTGGCGGCGGATTTTGAGTTTTTTAGACATTTTTAGACTGTAATGACTAAATGTCTGGTTGCGTGCTTTTCCATTGATGGTAGCTGTCCATTTCCATTGGCAGGAAATGTTTGACCGTATTGTTATGACATGCATTTCCAATAAAGATTACAAACAATGTTGAATGTTATACGCTGTGAAGAAGCTCTTTAAATTTCCTGTTATACATAGTTTTGATCGATTTACTTATTAGAAGTTTAGTTCAAGATCGTAAATAGATTTGCAATTGGTATACAGGCCATTTGAAAGAGAGAAATATGTTAATTTTTTACTTTGTTTCAGTTTTATGATATTTATGGCTTTGAATAATAATAATAAAATATATAAATAAATAAATAGATAAGATTTTTATATTTATTTTAGAAGAGAAAATTTTGATGGTTGTTTGTTTTTTTAACTTTTTATAGTGAATTTTTTTTATTAAATGAAAGAGGCGAAGGTCACGAGGTAAAAGGGGCTACATGGAGATTCAGACATAAGAATAATTTATTACCTGTCCTTGCATTTGAATTTCCAATTCAAAGAAGGGATTCAAACATGGTTCTATTAGAAGATTTTGTTATTTATGGATTGTAAAAGGGATTCGGAGGAGGGCCCTCCATTGACATGCTTTATAAACACCCTCTTTTGTCTAAGCATATGATTTATTGGGAATATTAGTTAATAGTCGAATGTTTAAGTTGGCCTCTCTATTTTGCATATTGTTATGTATTTTGTGGAAGCAAACAATGTTATTATTTTGCTCATCATGGTTGTTCTTAGCTTACTAACTAGAAGGAAGATGTATAGGAATTTGAAGAGGGAAGGTTAAATGTGTGAGCTTTAGGTTCTTCTTTTGTGTTTGTGTATTAAATGTTGGATGAATATAGGTAGTGGTTGTCATGGTAACATTAATCTTTCTTTCACTATGATAGTCTTTGGTATGTTGGTTAGGAAGGTGGTACATAGGGACTTGTGTAGAGGAGGTTAATGTTCAATCATTAGGCTATTCTATAGCAGAGTTTACTTTGCAAAGAAATATAGATTTGTCCCTTCTATTCATCTATATGGGGATAACTTCGATCTTTAATGGTCCTTTTGGGTGCCTAACTAGCATAGGTAGGTTAAGGAATACCTTTCTTAGGAGACCTAGGTTCAATCCCCCTTATGGTTTCTTTGCATTCTAATATGGTGATTGACATGGAGTCTAACAATGATAACTTTTTTGTTTTAATTTAAAATATATTAAAGGATGGGCATCTAATAAAATTATTTAAAGTGGTAGGCCATCACTCACTCACTTTGCATAGTGGGAATAATGTGGTGAATCTCATCCTATATTGCTATGTGATAAGTAACACATTTTAATTCATTTCAATTTTCTAAGGTTTCTAAGACTTTAATTAATTTCTTGGAGGATTAATAGGTAAATGATTTTGAATTCCATAAATTTTGCATATTGAAGTGTTTTGGGGTTTTGGTTCTAGATTAAATAGACTTTGTCCTATTTGCATTGGTGACTTTAGTTTAAGGTCCTATTGTATTGCTAAGGGTGATTCAACCAAGATGGGTCCTTTTGCATATGTTGCTTGAATGTAAAAAATTATAATGCTTGATCAATTCAAATTGAGAAATAAGAATCTTTTATGCATATTTAAGGAAGGACTATGAAAGGATATTGATGAAAACATCTATACTCATAAGAAGGAAGCCTTAAGTCTATTTTTATTTTTGGTAAAACTTAATATTATTTTCCACATTAAATATGAGAGTTATCCGATCAAGGTATGCATCAAGTTGCAATACTTGTTTGGAAAGGTTAATGCCACAAAAATTAATATATTAGAGTTAGATCTCTCTTCTCTTTGGATAATGGATTTTAGTAACTTGGAGGATGATATTTAACTGTTGAAACCTTTAAGAATAAATATTGCATCTCTTGGAGTTAAATATAAGGATGATGTAGAATGGTTCAAGATTATCCTTACTAATATTTCTTCTCCTTTTCATATCATTGGACTAGTGATGCATGGTCCTATGTATATGAAGGAACTTGTACCTTTAACCCTCAATGGTCTCTCTTTTGTTCTTAATCACTATGAAGATGTTATTTAAAATTATGGTGTTTTATTTCAGGTATAATATCATGAAAAATATTTTGAATGATAAATCCAATTCCAATAAGAGGCTCCAAATGAAAAATGTAGATGGAAAATATATGAAGTTTCAATAAAATTTTATTTTTCTTATAAAATTTCAAATGAATTATGACTATAAAGTACTCCAAATGAATTGTCTCTTCTCACTCCCTAATTATCAACAACCCTTAGATCAAAGGCCTCATGCCTTCGGTCTTAGTGATTATCATGCATTTGTCCCATCGATAATACCTCGAAACTGTAATTTGTTCCTCCACGTGACAATTTCTTTCCATGTTTATTTGCTTCTGGTCTTCAATCATTATTTGATGAGCAGTTGGCACCATGCCTCTCAAGCTTAGGCTCACTACCACATCTTTCAAGCTCTTGTTCGTTGTGTGCCCTCCCTTGACCCTCCAAAGTTTAACCATGGATTGGTGTCTAATCCCAAAGGTGAAGCAAGGACACCCAAAGTCAAATCAAAATCCCACTGATGTTGGGTCTAAATTAAGTCAAAATATGAGAAAGGAAAAGTCTCCAATTCATATTGAGTTGGACCACTCCTTAGAGGAAGCAACTGACTCTTTCCCTATGGTTCAAAAATTAATAAAGATAATCCTTCCCTACACACTCCTCCCTATACGATAGTCATCCAGAGAAACACTCACGTCCTGCTAAAATCTTCCCTCCAAGATACATGTGCCCCCTTCATCACCGATAAAGTCTATATGCATGGGTTTGATGATTTTCTTGGTGCCATGCTTAGAGCAGTAAAAATGAACATCTCTTCATTCAATAAATTGATGCCTTATTGGAAGTGTATAGAAAGAAATATGAGGACGATGATTTTAAAGCAGTGTCATATACCCCAAAAACTGTTGAAGAGACTAATCCTCTCGACCATGTTCTTTTGTTCTCCCTCCTCTGCTTTCCCTTTCTTGTTTTGCTATATTTTTATAAGAAAATTCACGATCCTCTCTTGTTTTTATTATGTTGTTTTTATCCCTCTAGTCCCGATGAGTCTACCTTGTAGGGCCCTCTCCAAGGGTCATCTCATTTTGTAAAATTTTTGGGGACCCTTTCAAAACCCCTTCCACCAATCAATCAATAAAAAAATTTACTTTAAAAAAATGTAATAAAGAACAATGAGCAAAAAATATTTTCTCATAACATGCTATGAGATTTGGAAGATTAAATGCATCTTGGATCTCAAAAGGAATTTAGGTTGAAAAATATTGACCATAAATATTGAAAGAAATAGTCAATCCATAAAACTACATATCATAAATTTAACTAATACTTTTTGTAGTTTTTAAATATGTAAACAAATTCATAAAAGTCTCTACTAGGTCATGAGATATTTGGGTATTAATAAAAATAGTAAATTCATAATTTTAAGGTATAAAGGAAGGTAAATGCAATCTATTATGGCATTGTTTTAGCCTATTTTATGACAACAGTTTCTTAAATTATACAATATGCTCAACTTTAACAGGATGTAAGTGCTACTTTGGTCAAAAATTAGAGGAATGTTTTGTTGAATTTGTAATCATATTCATGTACAAGAGCTAATATTGTGTGATGTATTGTAAAGGCCTAAGTGCATATCATTGTGCAATGTGTAATATTTTATATTTTTTTTATGTAAACCCAATGGGCCATGGTTAATTTTGTTATGATTAAACCTTATTAAATATTTATAATTAACCAAAATACCACTTGTTATGTCAGCTTAGGGTACTATTTATGATGTAGTTTAGGGTTTTGGTATTGTTATAAATACCCACACTCCTCATTTGTTATCAAAGCATTGTGCAATATAACTTATCAATACTAATTATATATGGGACCTACGAGCATCCAAAATTCTCTTTCATCCATTTTCCTTTATATATAAGATTTGAATAAGTGTTTTGTTTCCATTCATTTGTAGAATGTATTGTGAATTCCATCACGATATTAGAGTTGGTGTAGAGCGGCATTGCTTGGTCATGCAAGAAGTATCTTTAGAGCCTTTAATATTTCTTCCATTATACAAGACAAATTTATTCTTTACTTTTTATAGCAATTCTAAAATTCTTTTGGATCTTTATTTTAATCCATTCTGATTAGATTTTTATTGGTTCTCCATCTAATTTTTTTTTTCAAACTTTACCCTTCTCTCCTTTCAATGCAAAATAGAGGAAAAATAGCTTCAAATTTTAATTTGAAATTGATACTAGCAATATTTTGCTTGTGTATTCGTTTGTACACAACATGCAGCCAATGTCGTTTGCATTTGGTATGTTTGGCAGGTTCTTCATGAAGGATCATAGTAGTTTTACTAGCTTTAATGGTGTAGTGTAATGGTTTCAAGACAAAGTGTGTTCTTGGATTTGAAGGTTTGGGGGGTCAATTGTCCATGCAACATAAATTTTTATGCTTAGGGTAGATACTTCCAACAAGTGGCTCCATGGGGATTTTATCTCCTAATTGGTAGCATGACATAGCAACCAGTCAAGCATTTGCAAGAGGATTTTTTGGCAGAGGCTCCCGATTTTTGCCCTTAGCATAACCATTTTTCCTTCAAATAAAGATCTAATTGAAGAACCCAATATTATACTGAGAGGGGGGTGAACAGTATAAGATAAAAATTTTCTCTTTTCTTTCCAAAGCAATAACTTCAAATAATATCAATGCAATAATGAAACAATGCACAAATCATCACACATATAAGAGATACATATTTTGCGTGGAAACACCATCTCAAGAGAAAACTACGAAAAAATATTACTTATATATTTCTTTAATAAATTTTGTGGGAACCAACCCACAAGAGACACCAATCCCCTATACAAGTTCATGGACACCAATCCACAAGAGACACCAATATCCTATACAAGTTTGTGGATACCAATCCACATGATACATCAATCCCCTCTCAAGTTCGTGGGCACCAATCCATAGGAGACACCAATATCCTCTCAAGTTCGTGGATACCAATCCACAAGAGACACCTATCCCCTCTCAATTTCGTGGACACCAATCCATAGGAGACACCAATCCCCTCTCAAGTTCGTGGACACCAATCCATAGGAGACACCAATCCCATCTCAAGTTTATGGACACCAATCCATAGGAGACACCAATCCCCTCTCAAGTTCATGGACACCAATCCATAGGAGACACTAATCCCCTAGCTCAAGTCTGTTCAAAACTCTGCTCAGGACTCACAAACACTGCTCAAATATACTCCAAAATATTCTCACAAAACCTGCTCAAATCTACTCCAAAACCTGCTTATAAAACCTGCTCAAATCTACTCCAAAGCCTTCTCAAATCTATTCCAAAGCCTACTCACAAAACCTGCTCAAATATGCTCCAAAACCTGCTCAAATCTGGTCACAAACACTGCACTAATCTGCAACAAAACCTTACACAAATCTGCTCACAAACACTGCTCATCTACTCCCAAATCCAATCATAAACAATGCATAAATCTGCTCATAAATTTGATCTATACATTTTCTTTTTTCTTCTTCAACTAACAAAAATACACACATATTCTACCCAGAGATCTTCAAGAACATATGGAGAATGATATGCACTAATATAGTAAGCTTCAAATGGCCAATATGTTCTTCACATTCATTAAGTCCGTCGCTTCCACATATCTCACATTTATTACATTTTAAAGGTAGCTCAAGTCTAGCATTGGATAACTTACTTGTGTGTTGACTTGGAGATGCTAATACCTTGCTCTTCTTACACTATCAAGTGTACATTTTCTTCTTCTTGAAATGGTTGAATTATCCTTCCTTGTCAATTGAATGCTTGGGTGAATATGTGTACTTGACACCTTGACTTGTTCCAAATATGTGCTCTCCAAATCTACCTCAATGATAATGATCTTCCTCTTGCATGTGCTTTTCAAATCTAGACAATAATTCTCTTTTTCCCTTATTGATTTAAAGATCAAATCAAGCACTTTTAAACCCTTATAACTTCTTTCAAAACATACACAATAAAGCTTAAAAATACCTCTTTATATCTCCCTTTTGAAACTTACAACATAAAACTTTATTCTAACATATCCTTTTTATTAAATTGCAAAAATGAAATCACAACATTACACCTTATATCTTCCCTTTTATTATTTGCAAAAATAAAATCACAACATTACACCATATATTTTCCCTTTTATAATTTGTAAAAATTAAATCACAATACTATACCTTATATCTCCCCTTTTATCACTTGCAAAAATCAAATCCCAATAGTATGCCTTATATCTCCCCTTTTATCAAATAAAACAAAATTTATAAATACCTTGCACAGTCCTGGATGGAATTTGATCCCTTGACCTCTAGAAGTGCAGTGCCCTAACTTGGGCTAGTGACCAGCTGCACTAATGTAGACATAAAAATGAAAGGTGCAAATCAATATTTAATTCATTCGATGCTCTGTTTTCAATTCTTTAGTAAAACAACATCGAAGAGATTCGACCCTTTGACCTCCTACACAACAACACTCCATGCAAGCTAGGAAACTAATTGGGCTACCCAAGTGGATGGAACCAAAGGCGCAAAAACAATATTTAAATCCTTTTTAGCTTTATATTTAACACTTCAACAAAATGGTATCGAAGAGATTCGACCCCTTAACCTCTTGCAACATAGCACCCTAGAACGAGCTAGGATACCGACTGGTCTAACCACTTGGTTGAGATAGAAGTGGTAAAAACCAATGTTTAAAGTTCTATTTCCGCTGTGATGCTGCCAAAACTTGTGCTCCTCTCCTCCCTCCTTCTCGCTACCATTCTCTGCTCGATCGAAATTCTTTGAATTGCTTGGCATTCTTCAAAGTGAACTTAGAATCTCATATTTGTATGCTTCTTCATGCACACCCAACGAAGTTGGACCAACATTTTTGAATATTTGAATTATCAACCTTTTGCATGGTCAACCCATAATATTTAATTCCCTTTTGCATGGTGCTCTTAAGGAGGTTGCCCATCATTTAAATTTTAAAATATTTAAATATTTAAACTTTTACACTATATTTAAATCCTTTGATTTAAATATAAACCTCCTTCTTTAATATTTAAATATTAAAGCATATAAGATCACTTTTGCTTTGACAATATTAAATCATCTTTGAAGATATTTGCCTTGCACTTCAATGATAACTCATCATTTCAACCTTGAAGATATTTCTGCCTTTGATATCAACATTTCATCCTTGAAGATATTTCTACCTTTGACATCAATGACAACTCAATATTTCCAACAATATTTTCCTTTATCATTGATGGCAACCCTATAATGAAACTGAATTTTACTGAACAGGATCACAAGTTGCTCCTCCTTACTAAAAACTCTCCCCCTTTGAAATCAATGGCAAAGGCTCCTTGGGGCTTGTAAGATAAGTCACTTGACAATGCCCCCACTCCCTGCTCTTCTTTGAGACTTCAATTATGATATTGGAGTGAAAATCCCAAATTACTATGCTCCTCTTCTTGTTTCATTTTCTTTCTCCAAACTTTGGAGATCATACCCTTTTGAATATTTTGACCATTCTCATTTTTGTTTGACTTTAGAAATTCAGGGAATACTATTCTACACCATCTAGTTGTATGCCCAAAATTGTTACATTTATAACATATGATGTTGTAGGCCATAGGAGGTGCAAATGAATTAAAAATCCTCTTGGTGAAGCCAAAATCATTCATATCACTAATCCTGCAATTTACAACTTTATGACCAAAATGGTTACATGAGAAACAATAACCATGAAAGAGATATTGAAACCTGTATGATTGCCTTGGAGGATATTGCTGCATGGTTCTCTCATTGCTTTTTCAGTGATGGTCCCTATCCCTTGATGGTTCTTTGTTTTCTTCCTCATTGATGCTTCCACTTCTCAACATATTAACATAGGTCTTATGCTCTTCTTAAATTACTTTCTTTGATGCTTATGTTTCTTTTGAGCTTGACTCCCCCTTTTGTTTCTCTTGACCTTCTTCAAAACCAAGTCCAGTATTTATAAATGGAGATCTCTGTACTTTGATAATATCATCCAAGATTTTTGAACTTTTCCTAAATTGATATATCTTATTATTAAATTTTTCAAGTCCCTTCCTTAGACTTTCACATTCTAGCTCTTTTACCTTTAACTGTTCAGCCATACTCTTCAATTTTAATTCTTAAGTCAATGATTTCTTGTGAAAACTTTATTTTTATCTTCTCATTCTCTTGTACTTGAGCCTTCAATGTTGAGTTCTTTTTTCTAACCCTATTCAACTCTTTAAGAGCAACAATAAGTTCCTCTTCTATGTCAACTGTGACTTCCTCTTCATTTTATAAATCTTTCTCTTCTTCTTAGTCTTCAACAACAGGAGCATTTTCTTTCTCTTCTATGGCAAAAAATAGGATCTCTTCTTTTTCACTATCGAAGAGACTTTCATCACTGCTACTGGAGGAATTGCTTGCTTCCTCAACATAGAAACTCTTCTTGTGTCTTTGAAAGATATTTTTCTCATGCTTGTTTTGACCATACCTATTTTTATTTTCATGATAAAATTTTATTTCTTTATTTTTCTTATATTCCTTTTCTTCTTCACTACTACTACTTCTCACTTGTGGAAAATTAGATGCATAGTGACCAAGGTTACCATAATTAAAATATTTCACAGAATGCATACCTTTATGTTTTCTTACACCCTTCTTATTCTTTCACACAAAGTTAGCTACGTCTTCATTGCTTGACTCTTCACTTGATTCTAGTTCCTTATTCATTGTCTTATTTGAGGCTTTAAATGTTGCTTCCCGTTTGGATGTTTGATATTTTTCAATTCTCATCTCATAGGCTATGAGAATTCCATGTAGATCATCCATGCTTAATATTTTAAGATCCTTCATCTCTTCTATTGCTGAAACCTTTGCATCAAACCTCATCGGAAGTGACCTTAAGATTTTTTGAACAATCTTAGATTCTTCAATACTTTCTCTAAGTCCACGAATGGTGTTGAAAACCTCATCAACACAGAGTAGATATTGGGCAATATCTTCTTCATCTTTCATATTCAAGTCTTCAAACTTCATCCCATGGGTTTGAAGTTTTTCCATTTAAACCTTGTCATCTCCTTCATATGTTATTTGTAACGTGTCCCATATTTATTTTTCTGAGGTGCATTGGATGAATTTCATAAACTCTAATTCACAAAACCAACTTAATATTGCATTCATTGCCTTGGAATTATTTTCACACAGTTTCTTACCATTTGCATTTTTGGGAGGAGTTGTAGGTGGTGTGAACCCATTCTCAATGGATTGCCATATATATCATATCCATGTACCATCAAATAAGTCCACATCCTCACACTCCAGAAAGCATAGTTAGTCCCATCAAATAGTGGAGCCTTATTTGATGAAAAACCTTCTTGGTTAGCCATGTGTGTTCTTGTAAGATATTTATTCAAGTTGTTAGAATTTCACGAAGGAAACTTCTCTGATACTAATTGAAGAACACAAGCTTATAATAAGAGGTAGGGGTGAACAATATAAGATAAAACTTTTATATTTTATTTCCAAAGCAATAACTTCAAATAATATCAATGTAATAATGAAACAATGCACAAATCATCACACATATAAGAGATAAATATTTTACGTGGAAACACCCTCTTGGGAGAAAACCACAACAAAATATTGCTTATATATTTATTCAATAAATTTTGTGGGCACCAACCCACAAGAGACACCAATACCCTATACAAGTTCAAGGATACCAACCCACAAGAGACATCAATCCCCTATACAAGTTCGTGGATACCAATCTAGAGGAGACACCAATTCCCTCTCAAGTTTATGGACACCAATCCACAGGAGACACCAATCCCCTCTCAAGTTCGTGGATACCAATTCATAGGAGACACCAATCCCCTCTCAAGTTCATGGATACTAATCCACAGGAGACACCAATCCCCTCTCAAGTTTATGGACACCAATCCACAGGAGACACGAGTCCCCTATCAAGTTCATGGACACCAATCCGCATGAGACACCAATTCCCTAGCTCAAGTCTAGTCAAAAATTGGTTCAGGTCTATCCTCAAATCTTGCTCACAAAAACTCCTTAAATATACTCCAAAACCTACTCATAAAACCTGCTCAAATCTGCTCCAAAACCTGCTTATAAAACTTGCTCAAATATGGTCCAAAGCCTTCTCACAAAACCTGCTCAAATCTGTTCCAAATCCTGCTCATAAAACCTACTCAAATCTACTCCAAAACCTACTCATAAATCTTGCTCAAATATGTTCACAAACACTGCTCTAATCTGCTCCAAAACCTTACATAAATTTGCTCACAAACATTGCTCATCTACTCCCAAATCCAGTCATAAACAATGCATAAATCTGCTCACAAATATGATCTATAATTTTTCTTTTTGCTTCTTCAACTAACAACAATACCCACATTCTACCCAGAGATATTCAAGAACATATGCACTAATGTAGTAAGCTTCAAATGACCAATATGTTCTTCACATTCATTAAGTCTGTCACTTCAACATATCTCACATTTATTACATTTTAAAGGTAGCTCAAGTCTAGCATTGGATAACTTGTGTGTTGACTTGGAGATGCTAATACCTTGCTCTTCTTCCACTATCAAGTGCACATTTTCTTCTTCTTGAAATGGCTAAATTGTCCTTCCTTGTCAATTGAATGCTTGGGTGAATATGTGTACTTGTCACCTTGAATTGTTCCAAATTTGTGCTCTCCAAATCTACCTCAATGATGATGATCTTCCTCTTGCATGTACTTTTCAAATCTTGACAATAATTCTCTTTTTCCCTTGTTGATTTAAATATCAAATCAAGCACTTTTAAAACCCTTATAACTTCTTTCAAAACATACACAATAAAGCTTAAAAATAACTCCATATATCTCCCTCTTGAAACTTACAACATAAAGCTTTATTCTAACAACATCTCATTTTTATTAAATTGCAAAAATGAAATCACAACATTACACCTTATATCTCCCCTTTTATAATTTACAAAAATCAAATCACAACATTACACCTTATATTTCCCCTTTTATAATTTGCAAAAATAAAATCACAATACTATTCCTTATATCTCCCTTTTTATCATTTGCAAAAATCAAATCCCAATACTATGCCTTATATCTCCCCTTTTATCAAATAAAATAAAATTTATAAATACCTTACATAGTTGCAGATGGGATTTGATCCCTTGAACTCTAGAAGCACAATGCCCTAACTTAGGCTAGTGACTAGTTGCACTAATGCAACACATGAAATCGAAAGGTGCAAAATAATATTTAATTCTTTCAGTGCTCTATTTTCAATTCTTAAGAAAAATGACGTCAAAGAGATTCGACCCCTTAACCTCCTATATAGCAGTGCTCCACTCAATCTAGGCAACCGAATGGGCTACCCCAGTGGATGGAACCAAAGGCAAAAACAATATTTAAATCCTTCGTAGCTTTGTATTTAACACTTCAACAAAATGATGTCGAAGAGATTCGAACCCTTAACCTCTTGCAACACAATGCCCTAGCGCAAGCTAGGCTACCGACTGGTCTAAATAATTGGTTGAGATAAAAGTGGCATGAACCAATATTTAATGTTTTCTTTTCATTGCGACACTACCAAAGCCCGTGCTCCTCTCCTCCCTCCTCCTTCTCGATGTCATTCTTCGCTCGATCGATCTTCTTCGAATTGCTTGGCATTCTTCAAAGTGAACTTAGGAGCTTATATTTATATGCTTCTTCATGTGTACCCAATGAAGTCGGCCCACCATTTTTGAATATTTGAATTTTCAACCTTTTGCATGGTCGACCCATAATATTTAATTCCCTTTTGCATGGTGCTCTTAAGGAGGTCGCCCATCATTTGAATTTTAAAACATTTAAATATTTAAACTTTTACACTATATTTAAATCCTTTGTTTTAAATATAAACCTCCTTCTTTACTATTCAAATACTTATTTAAATATTAAAGCATATAAGATCACTTTTGCTTTAACAACATTAAATCATCTTTGAAGATATCTACCTTGTACTTCAATGATAACTCATCATTTCAACCTTGAAGATATTTTTGCCTTTGACATCAACATTTCATCCTTGAAGATATTTCTGCCTTTGACATCAATGACAAATCAATATTTCTAACACTAATTGGTGACCACTATGGCTTCATTGGTGGTTTTATTGGAACATATGTTCATGGCTTGTTGGTAAGGCAACTCTTTGTAGCATACTTAGGTCCTTGAGGTTACAGGTTCAAGTCTTAGTGCAACATTTTTTATTGAAGGCCATGCAAAAGGGAAGGTTAAAATATAAGACTTAACTTTCCTTTCTCAATAGAAAGCTATCTACCAGGGTTATGCCAAGGTGCTTACCATTGTGAGAGATTGATTTTGAATCCCATGGAGGCAAGTTTTGGATAATTCAAGGAAGTCTAGACCCATGGCCAACATGACAACCAAAGTGAACCTCTATAGTGCTATGTAATACATATTATATATATGTGTGTGTGTGTGTGTGTGTGTGTGTGTGTGTGTGTATGTGTGTGTGTGTTTGTCATAACCTTTGCATACAAAAGCATTTTGAGCTCATTTTTTAATTTGGATGATTTTCAAGCCCTTTGTACTTATGGCATTAGTTCATGGGCCTACTATAGTGTTAGGGGTTTGGTTTTGTAATATGGACCACATTATCTTAGGTAATCATCTTAATGTGTAAAATTATAGTATTTGGTCAACTAAAATGATCAACAAAGTAAGAACTTGTGGTGTATATTTCAGGACGATAAAGTATCAGTTTTTGAGGATAAAGCTCAACGTCAAAAGATAGAAGAGGCTCTAGGTTTATTTTCAATGTTGATTGAACTAGCATTGCTTTTCCATATCAAAGAAGAAAGTGACCCTATCAAGGTATGGTCAAAGTTGCATGAACTATTTGGAAAGGCTAATACTACTAAAGTATGTCAATTGGAATTAGATATGTTTATCTTAAGTTAATCAAGCTTGATAATGTTGAGGACTATATTGCAAAATTCAAGGCTTTGAGGAAATATATTGCATCTTCTAGTGGAAAAATAAAATATTATGTAAAATGCATTAATATTGTTCTTGCTAATCGCCCCTCTCCTTTTAGATATTGAACCTAATATGTCATTTGATTATGTTCTTGGATTCCCAAAATAATTTTACTCTTGGTCAATTTTTTTCTCTTCTAGTTCACCTTTAGGCTAAAATACAAAATTATGGTGGTAGAACTCCTCATATATAGGTTTATGCAAAGGAATACCAATATAAGGAGGCTAAGACCTAGGGGTCCATAGGCAAGGCTAAGTATTCAAAGAAATCGAATACCACTTGTAGATATTATAAAATGGAGAAACATCCAACAAAGAATTGCTTATTGAAGCTATAGATGATTGAATCAATTTGGATGAATTTCAAATGGTGGGGGAGATTTAGATGGATTTTCCTCAACTATAGAGGCCCACTAGAGCATCCAATTTAGGGGGAAGATATTATTGTTACTAATGTCTTCTCTCCTTGGCCCCTTAGTTGATATTATGGAGGGTGTTCAATTTGTAATATGATTCATGACCAAGAGTTAACTTAGTGTGATGTATTTGATAGGCCTAAGGGTACATCATTGCACAATCTAATTTGATATTTTGTAATGGTTTATTATGTAAGCCCAATAGGCCATGGTTAGTCTTGTTATGGTTAATTTTATTTAATATCTATAATTAACCTAAATGCCATATGTTATGTCAACTTAGGTTAAACTTTTTTATGTAATTTGAGGTTTTGGTATTGCTATAAATACCCCCCTCACACTCCTCATTTGTTATATGAGTGTTGTGCAATATCATATATGGACAATTATTATTTATGGTGCCTACAGTGCCCATAATTCTCTTTCTTACTTTTTCCTTTCTATATAATATTTGAGTAAATGTTTTGCTTTTGTTCATTTCTAGAAAGTATTTTAAATTCCATCATGTCAAAATTGAGTGAACATTATAAATGAAGTGTAGAATAGGAATATAATTTTTATTTTCAAATAAAACCATATAAATATGTTAAAGGTATATTAGTATACATGGTCCTTATTTTTAAGGATTTATTAGGATAGACTAAGTGAGACATATGGATAGTCCATAATTTTTTTCTAATTATTTTAATTGTTATTAGTATAGATAAATTCTTTAGAGGATATCTATTAGGATACCAAATAATATATATACAATTTCTATATAGAATGAAAGTAGATAAATAAGGATATGGTCTAGACATTTTTATTTGTTTCTAAAACTTTCATGCTTTACTAAAGATAAAGGTTTCTTTTTGCTTTTAGAAACACCTCTAACAATAAATAAATAAAAAACATAGAATTATAATAAAACTAAACAAAAAAATGGGTGTAGAATGTAAATTCCAACACTTAGTTTTACATAACTATAAATAATAATATTTAATTATAAAAAAACTAAAAAAATTATATATTTGAAATTTACATTCCAATAGCTACCATCCCACAAATATTTATTACAAAATAATATGATTTGATCTCATTGTGAGGTCTCACAGTAGTGACATATCAACAATAAAACTAGGTGTGCTAAATTTTATCCAATTATTTAAAAAAACGTGTCAAACTATAATCCTAGAATTTTTTATAAAAAATTTAAATCTTAAAAAAAATACAAAATTTATTTTTCATCTTGAGATATTCACTTTTTTTCTTAAAAATGTTAGAGGTGTGATGTTTCCTCAACCAAGAAGTAGATAAAGTTAAAATATAAATTTTATAATTTCTTCATTTAAAAATTGAATGTGTGTGTTAGATGTTGGACATTTTGAGTCCCTAAGCTAAGAGTTGTCATTGATGTCAAAAGAATCTATGTAAGTAAGCACTATGTTTGTGTTTCACAAAGAGCTTCATGAGAAGCAAAGGTTTTTGATCAAAGGTTCAAGAAGGGATGCATGGCATTTGGTTTCAAAAGGAGCTTCAAGGGAAGCTTTGCAAAAGGTTTTTATTTAAAACCATGGATGACAGATTTGAAATGGGTTTTTCTTAAAACCCAAGTTGGCTTTTCGTTTCATCGAAAAAGATGCCCCGATGATGGAGAAATTTAATTTTAAAGGTTTTATTTAAAACCATGGATGGCAGATTTGAAATGGGTTTTTCTTAAAACCCAATTTGGATTTTCATTTCATCAAAAAAGGTGCCCCAGTGATGGAGATATTTAATTTTAAAGATTTAGTTTAAATTTTAATTTATTTAAAATTAAAATTTTAAAATTAAAATTAAAAGTTTATCCGCCGACGTCATGAAGGAAGTTTCAAAAAGGTTGACGTTTCCAAAGCAAAGGGAAGACATATAAATATGCCATTGAATTTTTTAATTCATTGATCCTTGCTCGTTGATATTTGCGCTTGGTATTTGCGAAGAAAAAGAGCTCGTGTTTTTCGTTTAAGTGATGCAGCGAACATTAAAGGGAGACAGCGACCACTTCCCAATGGTAGCTTGGATTGTGCAAAGGTGTTGGTGACAAGGAGGTTGTGCGTTCGATTCCCACAAGCATCATTTTTGGCTTTGTTCTATTGAGGCACCCAAGGCACATACTTTTCGCTTGGCGAAAGAGGGTGAAGGATAAGAAGTGGGTGGCACTTCTTTTTCACCAACAAGCCCGCAGCTCGTGTGGCAGCTTGGTCGCGGCTAGGGTGTTTGCGTTGGGGCAAGATGAGGGTTCGATTCCCCTTGAGGTAGGTATTAAGGTTTTTATTAATCTTTTGTTTGGATTGCCTAAGGTGGAGTGATAAGTGGTAAAGGTGCTTTGTTAGTTGATTTGTTCTAGTAACCTTAGGGAATATGGTCATGGTGGTTGTTTGAGTTGTGAATTATTTTTAATTGTAATTTTTGAAATTGTTAGGAGTAATAAGGGATTTTGATAAAGTTCTTTTTAGTGAAAGTTATTTTGAGTAAGGGTTTTTCTTTTAAAAGAACTTTGGTGGATGTTAAAATAAAGTAGGAGTAATAAGGTGTTATTTGGATATTATTGTTGTGTTATTACTCAAGATCTCTAACCCTTGTTGAGAGTTGAAAAATAAAGTGTGTTGAGTGTGACAAATTTAGTGGATAACTCATAAGGCATCAAAAAGGTATGAGTAATACTCTCCATTGATTTTATTTGGGTGGTTGATTTTTGAAATATCATTGGAGTGAAAAGGATTGATTGTGGTTTCCTTTTCAAAAGTGGTTGAGTTAATGCTTCAAGGTTTTCTGGATTGTGAGTTGTGATTAAACCTTGTTTGATAAGCATTGTTGTTTAGATCATTGGTTGAGTGAAGTACTAAAACCTTGTATTATTAGCATTGTTGTTGAAACCAATGGGTGATGCAAAGAACTTGAACTTGAGTTAGAAAATAACATGAGTATCATTGTTATGTAAGATTTGTTGTTGAGCATTGTTGGAAACATTTTGAGTTAGTTGATTCATGCTTGGACTAGGGTTTGTGAGAAAGAGTTTTTTCTTGAAGTGATTGGTTGAGTAGAGTTGATTGAGCCTAGTCAAGTGGTTGCATGAAGTGGTTGTTCAAGTTTCATGAAACAAACTATTCAATATTCTGATTGAGTTGATATTGAGCCTTGAGAATAGAACATATTGAGTCTCTAATAATTCTCTTTATGCTTCTATGAGATTGAGTTAAGATTGAGATGAGTTGAGATTGCTTTGAGTTGAGATTGGGATTTGAGTATAGAACATATTGAGTCTCTAACAATTCTCTTTATGCTTCTATGAAATTGAGTTGAGATATTGATTGAGCATTGAGCTTAGAACATATTGAGTCTCTAACAATTCTCTTTATGATTCTATGTGATTGAACAAGTTCTGTGTGAGCTTGTTAAGCAGATTTGAGTCAAGTCTTTGAGAAGGCTTGTGGACTGATTTTGTGTGAGCTTTTGTGAAAGCTTGCTATGCAGATTTGAGCAAGTCCTAGAGAGGACTTATTGAGCAGATTTGGACAAGTTATGTGTGAGCTTTTTAAGCAGATTTGAGTCAAGTCTTTGAGAAGGCTTGTGGATTGATTTTGTGTGAGCTTTTGTGAAAGCTTGCTATGCAGATTTGAGCAAGTCCTAGAGAGGAATTATTGAGCAGATTTGGACAAGTTTTGAGTGAGCTTATTGAGAAAATTTGGACAAGTTCTGAGTGAGCTTGTTGAGTAGATTTAGAAAAGTTTTGAGTGAGCTTGTTGAGAAGATTTGGATAGGTTTTGTGTGGGCCTTTTGAGAAGATTTGAGCAGGTTTTGTATGGACCTATTGAGCAAATTTGAGCAGGTTTTGTGTGGACCTATTGAGTAGATTTGAGCAGGTTCTGTGTGGACCTATTGAGCAAATTTGAGCAGGTTTTGTGTGGACATATTGACCAGATTTGAGAAGGTTCTGTGTGGATCTATTGAGCATATTTGAGAAAGGTTCTGAGTGAACCTATTGAGTAGAGTTGTGCTAGACCAACTAGATTGTGTTTAGTATAGTATTGAGATAGATATTTGGAGGTGATAGAGTACAGAGGATAGAGTCTTAGTGGATAGAGATCCAGTATCCAAGACAATTGAAGATAGATCTAAGTGAGGAGTCTTCTAGTGGATAGAGATCCACCATTTAGTGTAGCATAGAGATAGAGTCTTCTAGAAGATCACTAGCCAGAGTAGAAGGGGAAAGAGTTCTCCTGTGGAAGAGATCCACAAACTTAAGATTTAGGGGATCAACATCTCCTTTGGACAGAGGTCCATAAACATTGTAATTGGGAAGGATTCCCATGATATTATTTGAGAAATATTTAGAAGAAATATTTTCTCTGTGGAGGTAGCCCACATTGGGTGAACCACATTAAAATTGGTGTCTCTATTGTGTGTTATGATTTGTGCATTGCTTTGGTTATTGCTATTGATATTGCCATTGATTGTATTGATTAATACTATTTGGGAAATAAAAGTAGAAAGTGATCTTATACTGTTCACCCCCTCTCAGTATAAGCTTGTGTTCTTCAATTGGTATCAAAGCCGGTTCCTTCGGAATAATTTTAATAGCTTGAAGGAAGATCCTACAAGAACACAAATGGCAAAGAAAGGCAAGAGTAGAAGCATGAGACACAATAAGAAAAGAACACCTATGGTCATGAAAGAATATGAAGATGAGTTTAATATTGTTGTGTTGGGAGAACACATGAAAATAGATTCAATAGATGAATCAAGTAATGGAGAAATATCCAGACCGATAAAGTTTTGTACCAGATATGGGAACACATGTCACCATGCAACTTATTGTCCACAAGAATATTTTATTTGTGGTCAACTTGGTCATGATGCAAGATATTGTAATGGGTTTAGTAGCAGTGAAGATGAATATGATATTCTCGAAAATGAAATACTAGAGATTGGTTCAAGAAAGGATAATAGGGACAATCAAAACAGGTATGAAGAAGAAACTCTAATTTCAGTAATAGAAGAAAAATAAGATGCTTCAAAAAAAGAAAAAGGGGAATCCACTCTTAAAGAGCTTATTGAATTGAAAAGAGAGAATTTAGAATTGAAGGCTCAAATACAAGAAGATGAGAAATGTAAGACAAAACTTCTACAGGATATCTTTGACTTGAGAGATAAGGTTGAAAAAGCAAGAAGAGTTGAAGAAGGTATGATTAAATAGTCAAAGGCAAAAGAGATAGAATGTAAAAGGCTTATGATTACTATTGAAGAACTAAAAAGGGATAACTCAGGATTAAGGGATCAAGCTCAAGAAGATGAGAAAGAAAAATAAATGTTTCTACAGGAACTCACTAACTTCAAAATCAAAGTTGAAGAGACAAGAAAAAATGAAGAAGGTATGGCCAAAAAATTAAAAACAAAATATCTAGAGTGTGAAAGATTAAAGCATGAGATAGTTTCACTAAGGTTGGAAGTAAAAGGTTCTAAGGAAAAGCTACAGAATTTTGAGGAAAATTCAAAGAATTTGGATATGATTATCAATGCACAAAGGTCATCAGTCATCATGACAGGACTTAGTTCTAAAGAAGAACAAGGGAAACAGGAAACAAAAAAAGGAGAGTCAAGCTCAAACACCAGAAAAGAAGAAGAGTCAAAAGAATTAAGTAAAAGGGAGAGTGATACTTCTAAGGAGAATTTGGACAATAGAAATTTCAATAAGGAAAGAAACAATGCACAAGTAAGGAACAAATGGAACATGAAATAGATAGAAGAGACTAAGAGACCAATGGGATCTAGGCAAGGTTTTTTCAATGGGAGATGCTTCTCATATCACAGGTTTGGACACATGGCTTCATAGTGTAGGACACATGAAAGACAAGAATATGGGAAAGGACAACTTTTCCATGGGTATTGCTACTCATGCAATGAGTTTGGTCACAAGACAATGAATTGCAGGTTTCATGGCAAAAGAGGATATGACTTCACTAGGAGATATCCTAAGATATTTGCACCTCCAAGGAATAATAACATTACGTGTTATAAGTGCAATAATGATGGTCACACAACAAGATGATGTAGAGCAAATATTCCAAAAGCAGGCATGAAAAGGAACAAAAATATGAACAAGAACA
>JAQPPZ010009295.1:0-20505 GCA_028583015.1 Wollemia nobilis
GTCCCTTCTATTTGAATATAAACAAGAAGGTTTATCTTTTTTAACATCACTCTAATGATGGAGCATCGATCCTTCCACAAACAACTAAAATAAAGGATATCTTTCCTTCCACCTTAAAACCTAAACAAGGGCATGATTCCTTTATTCCTTATTCAAAAGAAAGAGGACCTATAACATTATAGTGTAGAGAAAAAGTACCCAATCCTTTCACCCTTTAACTTGGAGAAGGACATCCATATTTTCCACCTACCACTATAAATAAAAGCCCCCAATGCTTCTTTCAATGGATATCCTTCCATTCCACCCCTATCTCAAAAATGAGAATATAAAACTTCCTCATGTATAAGAGAAACCATCCATATCCTAAAAAAACAATGTCCAAAATTCAAATTAAGAGGAATAAAATCCATATCTTCCATGAACTACCTTGAAAGAAGACCATTTATACTTCCTGCCACAGTCAATGAAAAGAACCCCATTTGTTCTATCCCCCATAGAAAGAGAATAGACCCCCCCACCCTCAGTCACAAAAAATGGCACTCTCTTTATACCCTTTATATGGAAGGAGGTGTATCCATTTTATTCTTAAATTAGGATTATGTTATTTGTCAATTGAAGCCCCACCTAAAAGAATGGGCACTTGACTCTTCCACCCTCACCCAAAAAAAAGAATTTTCATGCCTTTAATCCTTATATTGTATAAGAGATGACTATATCTACCATCCTTTAGGTTGTATAAGGGAACCTTTAATTTGCATCATAAATTACTTTAATTTATTTAACATGTTGGAAATCATCTATTATTAATAGTTTATTTGGAAACCCCGTCAACAACTTTTAGCCAACGTAATCTAACTTAAGTTTAGACTCCTCTAGTGAGATGAGCTCTAACTACTTTAAGCTACATTAAATTGAAATGATATAAAATAGTAATTCATCATCAAGTAGTTGTTTATATAATTCAAAAAATCCAAGGTAAGAAATTTAGCTTAAACTATTGGAGGTATGATAACTTTTGCATTTATATTTTGTAAATGAAAATAAGTAGTGCGATAATGACATTGTTTATTATTCAATCTATTAATTTTTTCCAATAAGTTAAGGAACAAGACTCTAGAATCTATGGAGAAGAGCTAAAGTCGATACTATGGTATTTAGTAAATGTTTAGCTTTAGGTTGGGGATCTATCATGTCATACTTTAATATAATGCAAAATTTTATGGAATAATGATTTGGCAAGATAATATATGAGATATTATTAACAAGATGACCATAATAATGGTCAAAATAATGTATCCATTAATAAAATGTCATGACTTGATTTGGATCATTCATAAACCTATTAGTACACTAATAAATCTTAGTAAACCATGGAGAAGATAATTTTTAATTTAATATGGTGGAACCACCATGGAGAATATAATTAACATTAACTTTGTATTGAGAAAAAATGATTCAAATTTATCATACATATAAAAAATAGTTCTCACTAGTTCATACACCACCATATGGGAATATAGTCAACAATTTTTTGAGTATTATCCATTGTGTTGAAATCATCATATATTAACTATATGAATAGATATAAGAGATTTATTATTATTAGGATCCCATCCTAACGTTATTTTGTAATTCTCATTGGCTTATATAATGACCCACTTCCAACGTGGGGATTCTATTATAATGATATTTTATAATACTTTGTAATGTATGTGGAAAGTAAGGCACCTAGTCAAGTGGTGTCATCTCATGTAACCATTATCAAGATTGTAACTAATGTTTGGTAGAAGATTCTAGCTCGAGTAGCATTTTGCATGTAAGCCAACTCTTGAGCCTTTAGGTAGGGTTGCATGTAGTTTTCTCTTTAAAAGATATGAAGCCATGTACGAATGTATCCTTCTACAAATTAATAAAATATTAAAGGAGGTTGTCCCCTCAAAGAGGCCTATGATTCTAAGTGATTTGTGAGATTTTTTCAATACTACGCTTACTTTCTGCATAGTGTTATTCTTTTATTTTGTGTATTTTCATTATTTCTCAGTATTTTGTGTGAGATTTATTTTAATAGTAGGTTCCTATCAAGTGGTATCTAGGCGCTTTATAGGATTAAGTTTTGGTACGACTGTGATTATTATTGCTTAGTCATTTTTGCCTGTTAGGTATAATTTTCCTATATATTTTTATTTTGTTTCCTTTATTTAAAAACTAAAAAATCAATAAAAAATAAAGAAGTAAAAAAAATACAGTATTTTTTTCAATAGTTGAGTAGGCTAGAAACCTTCTGCTAGGGATTTTGAAATATCTTGAAGGAGCTATCAGTATTGTCTAATTTGGATAGCCAATGAAGAATCTAGTGAAGTGAGGGGTGATTAGTCTCCAATACCCAGGCCTTAGATAGCACTCACACATGGAATTGAGCTCCCACGCATCTTTGGGTGTATCAGGAGACCATTTTAGGCTTAAACAAAATTTTATCCAGTAGGAAGCTTTTCAACCTTATATCATCCATAGTCCATAGGATACAACATCCTAGATGATTACCCTCCTATACTATTAGAGAGGCAGATAGTGTGCTCAAAGGTATGTGTGGAATCCTCCTTGGGTAGTGGTCTAAAATATTGGTTCGATCACTATTGTTCATCACTGTGGTATAATAGAGGGCCTATGGGTGTTACATACTCCTTTACCTAGTATACACTGGTTCTATCAAAACACTTCAACCTACAAAAATTTCTCCCTATTCTACTAAACCTGTATTTATGGACCCCAAAAGGGAGCATACAGAGGACTTCCCTATCACCGAAGAATAAACTTGCATGCACAAAATAGTTAGAATAGAATCTGCAAGTGTCTATTATGGTCTAAAATATTTTAGTAATAGTTAGGTTAGTGACAGTAATAGTCTAGATAGTGATAGTAATAGTTGTGTTAGTGATAGTACTAGTTAGGTCAATAGTGATAGTAACAATTGTTTATAAAAGTTAAAATTATAGGTGGTCAAGATAAAAAATAAAATAGTTAGTGTTAGTAACTACATAGTACAAAGGATCCTAGGGTTAGTGACGTGCACAATGTCAGTAATTGCAGTGTAGGTGACAGGGATAGAGACACAATGGTTAGTTGATAGACCACATAGGTCAGAGATAGTTGATCCAATATCCAACTTTTGAATCATATCTTTGAATAAAAAACAAACCACACCAATAGACTCATCAAAATAGAGGATTAAAAAAGTTTGGGGTGCCCAAATTTTTTGTTATGGGATATTAGCTCATTGTGACCATATTTTCGAGTTGGTCATTTTGATATATAACACCCAAGCACTTTTTTGGATCCCTTACTAAAAATAGTAACTCCTAAAACCACACTTCTATTTTTAGTAATTCAATAAAAGAGATTCAATATTATCTAAAATGGTTGGTGGTACTCATGAACATCAAAAAGAGATAGATCATATCACCTCATTGTTGGAAACCCTACAAAGCATCATTGATAGCATGCAAACATCAAATCAAGTCGTGATGATAGAGCTTCAAAATTTTAGAGATGATTACGATACCTCCAAAACCCGCATAAAAGAATAACTTGTAGATGTTAAGTCCAAATTGCAAGGTGGTCCAAGCAAGACTGAGTGTTGTACTGAACACTCCCATTCTGATAGAGATAAAGGAAGGGTAATATATTACTCTCACCCTCACTATGATCATGATCCTACCTTTAAGATGCCTAAATTATACTTTCCTAAGTTTAATAGGAAGGATGTGGATGGGTAGTTATGTCATGTTGCTCAATTTTTTAAACTCCACAATGTCCCCATATATTACCGAGTTCAAATGGCTTCCTTCAACTTGAAATCTAAATTTTTACAATGGTACCAATGGTTGCAGAACACTACCCCTGATCCTTCTTGGGAAGACTTTGAGTCTCAATTACTCACTCACTTTGGCCCTAGTGAGTATGATGATTTTACAGGATAATTGACAAAGTTGAAATAAACTTCAATAATTCGATATTACCAAATAAAATTTGATAAATTGGCCAAAAAAACTAAGGGATTAAATGAAGTATTATTTATGAGTTGTTTCGTTAGTGGTTTGAGGGAAGATCTCCAAGCTGAGGTCATGATGTTTAAAGCATGATCCATGATGCAAGCTATCAAGTTGGCTCGTTTGGCTGAATCCAAATTTTTAGCTCAGAGGTGGATATCTAAATTTCCACAGGCTAGACCCTCCTTCCCTTATAGATTCCAAATTTAGAATCATAATGAACAAAAAACTATTGCACCCAAATGACTAAAAACTGCAAAAATAGATGCATGACGTGCTCAAGGATTGTGCTACAATTGTGATGAAAAATTTATTCTCATGCATAGATGCACCCAAAAGAAGTTGTTCCTCATAGATTTTGATGATCCTAACACCAATGACCAATGTGATGCTAACACAGAACCAGTAGAGGAACCACCCCAATTGGAGGAAGAAATCCAAGAAGAACCACAAGCTAATATTTCTATTCATGCTCTTACTCGCATTACTACTTTCCAAACCATGAAAGTTTTGGGTTATTTCAAAGGCCTACGTCTTACCATCTTGATTAATTCTAGAAGTACACACAATTTTATTGGTCCTCACATTGCCAAGCACATGAATTGTTACATACATACATGTAATTTCTTTGAGGTTATGGTAGCCAATGGTGGGACCTTACCTTGCAAGGGTAAATGTCATAATTTCAAAGTAAAAATTAGGGAATATGATATCAAACAAGATATTTTTGTGCTTCAACTAGGAATATGTGATATCGTGTTGGGAGCTCAATGGTTGGGCACATTGGGAACCATCTCATGGAACTTTACCAAGCTTTGGATACAATTTTTATAGAATGGATAGTCCCACACTCTCCATAGCTCAAAAGTAGGGCCTCCATAGATTATCAGTTCAATCTGGATGGAGAAGTTGTCAAAAAAATCATCTCGAGGTATCATAGCTCAGATATTTGCAATCCAACCTCACCCTTCCAAGGAGGGTTTTGTTCTTGCAAATTTGCAACTTGTTTTGGCCAAGCACAATTCTATTTTTGCTGAACCATAATAATTACCACCTCATCACTCTCGTGACCATGCTATTCCTTTGTTACCTAGAAATGTACCACCCAATATTAGACCGTACTAGTATCCTCATGATCTTAAGTAAAAAATCAAGCAATTAGTATAGGAGTTGTTAAAAGTTGACATCATTCAGCCAAGCAACAATCCTTACTCTTCTATAGTTTTATTGGTGTGTAAGAAATATGGGTCTTGGTGGTTGTGTATTAATTACCATGAGCTCAATAAACTCACCATCATGGATAAGTTTCCTATCTTGGTAGTGGATGAGTTATTGGATGAACTACATGGGACTATGTACTTTTCTAAATTAGACCTTCACTCTGGGTATCATCAAATCAAGCTCAAGGATGAGGATATTCCCAAGACTACCTTTCATACTCATGAAGGTCACTATGAGTTTTTAGTGATGCCACTTGGCTTGACTAATGCTCCTTCCACTTTTTAAAGCCTCATAAACAATATTTTTCACCCATTCCTTTGAAAATTCATCCTAGTTTTCTTTTATGACATTATGGTGTATAGCCACTCATGGGAAGAGCATCTTGTTTAGGTGGATTAGACTCTATAACTATTGGAATAACATCAACTCTATGCTAAATGATCCAAGTGTTCTTTTGTGTTGATAGAAGTGGAGTATTTGGGACACATTATCACCAAGAATGGCATCAAATTTGACCCCAAGAAGATATAGGTGGTTCAAGAATGGTCATAATCTTACACTCTCAAGGGTCTCCAGGGATTTTTAGGGCTCATAGGTTATTACTATAATTTTATTCATAACTATAAAATTGCAACTCCCCTCACTTCTATTTTAAAGGACTCTTTTACTTGGACAAGACCTGTTGAACAGGCCTTTCTAGAATTGAAGCATGCTATGACCACCACTCTAGTCTTAGCCATGCTATATTTTTCCAAATATTTTGTCATTGAAAGTGATGCTTTTGGTCATGGTATTGATGTCATATTTATGCAAGAAGGGAAACCCTTGGATTTCACTAGTAAAGCTCTATCCAATCATAATTTGGGAGAATCCACTTGTGCTAAGGATATGATGGTCATTCTACATGTGGTAATCCATTGGAGACTATATCTCATTAGGCACCATTTCTCCATTAAAATAGACCATAAGAGTCTTAAATACTTTTTCAAGCAATGGGTTGGCACCCCTGAACAGCAAAAATGGATCTCTAAACTCATGGGCTATGATTATGATATCACCTATAAGAAAGGCAAGGAAAATATTGTGTTCGATGCTCTCTCTTATCAATTTGAGGCTCTCAGTATGTTTTGTGCCATTTCATCACCTATTTCCCAATGGATTGATTCCTTACGCTAGGACGTACTTTAAGATTCAAATTTGTAAACTTTGGTTGCCTCCCTCCACATTAAGCTTGGTTCATGCTTGGGCTACACTTGGGATGGCCATGATTTACATTACCACCAATGCCTTGTTGTTCCCCACATGCCTCCACTTCAGGAATTTCTCATGAAAGAACTACATGCCACCCCATTTACAGACCATTCAAGATTTCTCAAAATATATGAATGACTTAAGGGCACTTTTTTCTAGAAGGGTATAAAAAAATACATTTAGGATTTTATGGTAGCTTGTGATACCTATCAATGGATGAGAGATGAAACAATGTGTTCTCCAGGCACTCTTCAACCCTTGCCCATTCCTAACCAAGTATGGACAAATATTTCAATGGATTTTATTGAAGGGTTACCTAAGTCCAGAGGCAAATTTGTTATCTTCATGGTAGTAGATCATCTTTTGAAGTATGCTCACTTTTTTCACTATCCCATCCTTACACAATCTCCACCATTGCCCAAATTTTTCTTGATTCTATTTTTTGCCTTCATGGTATGCCTACCTCCATTGTGTTTGATCATGACCCAACCTTTACTAGTCATTTTTGGCAAGAATTGTTTAAGTTTTAGGGAAATCAATTCAAAATGAGTTTAGCATATCATCTATAAACGAATGGTTAGACTGATATTATCAATAAATGTTTGGAGACCTACCTTCGTTGCTTTGCATATAATCATCCTACTCAATGGGTAAAGTGGCTTCCTTTGGCCTAATGGTGGTACAACACTTCCTATCACACAACAACCAAGGTTATCCCTTTCGAGGTAGTTTATGGGTGCTCTCCACTCATACCTTCCTCTTACATTTTGAGCAGCTCCAAGGTCCATATCATCGATACCACTCTTAGTTAGCGCACCGATATCCTCCACCAACTAAAGCTAAATTTAGATGTGGCCTAGAATCGGATGCACCAACAAGCAGATCAATGCCATTCGAGTGCAGATTTGATGTGGGTGATATGGTTTTATTCTCTTACAACCGTACAAACAATCATCCCTCCAGCTTCATAGGTGCTAGAAACTTATTGCAAAATACTCAGGCTCTATGAGGTTTTACAACGAATTGGTGCCATACCTTACAAATTATTCCTTCCACCTACCTCCAAGATCTATCCTATTTTCATGTCTCCTCTCTCAAAAAGGTTGTGAGTACTTAGGTATATGTTCAATATACACTTCCAAAATTGGATGAAGAACGTTCTATCTTACTCGATCTTGAATAGTTTTTGGATCATCGAACTCACACTCTCTGCAATTGCACCATTACTAAGGTTCTTATTTAGTGGCATGGATTTCAGCTAGAATATGCTACATGTTCTACTAGCTCCAGCACCATTTTCCTTATTTTTAACATTGACGACAAAGCTTTTTGAAGGGGAAGGACATGTTAGGATCCCATCCTAACATTATTTTATAATTTTAATTGACTTATGTAATGACCCACTTCCAATGTGGGGGATTCTATTATAATGTTATTTTGTAATACTTTGTAATGTATGTGGTAAGCTAGGCACCTAGCCAAGTGGTGCCATCTCATGTAACTGTTATCAAGATTGTAACCAATGTTTGGTAGAAGATTCTAGCTCAAGTGGCATTTTGCATGTAAGCCAATTCTTGAGCCTTTAGGTAGGGTTGCATGTAGTTTTCTCTTTAAAATACATGAAGCCATGTACAAATGTATCCTCTTACATATTAATGAAATATTGAAGGAGGTTTCCCCCTTAAATAGTCCTGGGATTCTGAGTTATTTGTGAGATTGTTTCAATACTGCAATTACATACTGCACATTGTTATTATGTTATTTTATGTATTTTCATTATTTCTCGGTATTTTATGTGAGCGATATTTATTTTAATAGTAGGTTACTAAAAATTACATTATACTTATTATGAATAATATACCTAAAAATAATATCTACAAGTCCTCTCACATTTTAAAACTTTATACTTGTAAGAAAATTCAACCAAGACACATATATTCCTTGATATCATCACCAAGGCTCTTAATAACCTTGTAAGTATTCCTTACCAATGATTTTTGACTAGTATACATGATATCTTCCAAAAAAATTATTGGAGATTTTTATAAAATATGTTTGCTTATGGGGAAAAGGGGATATCTCACATATATATACAAATTACTATAAGATATACCAAAATACTTAAACCAAGATAACAAAGCAAAAATTATAAAATTGAAGTTGAAATTATCTTTATCTAAGTAGAAATTAAGTGAGCATTCAAGAACATACCACATGAAGATCATCCATACAAAGCATATGCTAGGTTAAATCCTAATTCAATAAAATAAATTACTTGATACCTAGGGCATCAAGGACCATACCATTCATAATATAATTATAATAGAGGACTCACTTCTATTCTATCCTATCCTACTTGCAATGTCATCATTATAAAAATAAGAGATCACACTTGGAATGAACATAGAGAATTTTATAAACCTCAAAAACTAGTTGTTCAATAACGACTCTTGACCTTTGACTATAAATTCTAGTGTAGCATCTTGCTATCCATAAAAAGCATAAAACTAGTAGTCTATGAGTTTCATTGTACCTATAAGGATGAGAGAGAGAGGGTTCTCCTATTGCAATAGCAATATAGGTAAAAATATTTGAGAGCAATGTTAGAAATAGCATGTAAATCGTTCTAGTGGTTAAATGTATGGTGATAAAATGAGGATATGAAATGGATATTTATAGCAAAGAAAAAAGGTACCTTTCCCTTTTAAGGTCAATGATTGAATTACACTCACTTTAGAGCCATAAAATCATAACTTTTAACCCAAATTATGTGTTGTCTGAATCCTAAACATAAAAACATACTAGTATCATGATCATCCATCAAAAATCCTAAAATTCAACCAATAACTGCAATCCTCACTTAAATTTGTGATCTTAGCACAATTTATTTTTAGGATGTATGCTTTGGGGGACACATGTAAAAATATTCCTTAATCACCACTCTATCCTTATTTTAGGATTTTAAGAAAATTAACAAGAAAAGATGACCAAGAAAGGTGGCAAAAAGTAGTAACTCGATGAAGAAAGAGAACCAAAACCATTGGTCTACATGGCTTATTATCATCCTACCTAAGGACTAACAAAGTTAGTTCATCCATATCCTATATATAGAAGGACATGAATCTCCACCATATACAAAGTTACTTGTTATTATTCATTTTTTTACAAATATACATGGCTCCTCCCTAAGGACCATAGGCAACATTATAAGAGAAATATAATCATGAGTTCTTAGGAAGAAAAAAAAAAGAGCAATATGTAATAGTCAAAGCAACAAAAATAAAAATTATATGTTAAGGAGCGGAAACAAAAATTTTATTAGTCTTGATCCAACTGTCTATGCAAAAATATATATTTTTTAAAATAAACATTAGAAAAATGCAAAGACAATAAAAATATAAAAGTAGAGGGGAACTTACCTGATACTTACCTAGATGTGCCCCAACAATTTTGGCCAAAAGAAAAATAAACCTCGTGGTAAATTTTGGATCTCTCTCACACACACGTATATAGAAAGAGAGATAAACATTGTATTAAAAAAGTAATAATTGTTGAATAAATAATTCCATGATAAGTAAAGCTAGCTACCTTTATTAAACCCTTTACAAGTAGAGTAACCATTTCAAATAAAGTCAAGACTTGAACTCGACCTCCTTAGACCTAAACACATACCTCCTTTGACTTGAACTCGAACCTCCTTTGTAAAAAGAATTTTTTTTTCCACTATTAAGCCACTTAATTCTATAATATAAAACTAATTAATTCGTAGTTTTAATAGATACAAGTTTTTTCAAATAATAGAAAAGAAAAAAATTATGAATATTATTTTCAAAATAACAAAATAAACAATAGTTGAAAGTTATTGATTGAAATTGTCAAATTATATAATCATGCTACTCTAAGTAGTTTGATGGTGGAGACTTTGGTACTCTAAATAGAGGTCCAAGGTTTAAATCCCGTAAGAGGGGATTGGGGATTGATTTGATAGGTTTTTGCTATTTGACATTTAGTTACATATTTTTATTTGTTGGTATATTTTGAAGGTTTTGTAAGGTTAATATTTATTGTGCAAGTTTCAAGAATATATTGATTACAAACATTAATAAATGTCATGAAATTTTCTTTCTTGATGTCAAATAAAAAATAGTAAGAAGATGTTTTTTGATAAATGTTTTTGTAAGGAGCTTTCATTGCTCATTCAAAAAAACATCTATTTACTGAGAAATAAAATCATTATATGTGTTAACTACATGGGATTACATTCTAAACAAGTTTATTCAAAGAGGAATACAAAGTGAATGATATTTTAAACATGTATTATTTTTCATATCTCTACACACATTTAGTCCATAGATATGTGTTTAACTAAAACAAGAAATATAAAAACTTTTAAAACATAATATTCATGGAAAATATGATTAAAAATAACTATATATTAAATAAACAATATCATTCTCAAATTTTATAATTATTTTTGTTTACCATAAATAATATATTTATAAAAAATAAAAATAACCGTAGCCCGAAATTAAAATATAATGCATATTAAAGTAATGGTATCTCCTCCTTATTTAATACATTAAACTTCACATGATGGCATATTGTCTTTTCTATTCCTCATGCTATTTTGGAAATCTATAGACTAGGATAATAGAGGGCCACTCACTTTAAATGCCTTAGGTATGTAGATGTGTCTTTCACCTTTTGCAAGACAAAGCTGAGCTGAAGAGGAAGTTGTTGGGGGTAACCCTTGGGTGGGTTGAGGAAAAGCTAAAGAGGAAGCTAGTGTGGCCAATCCTAACCAATATAACTAAGGGCCACTCATTTTGGATGCTTGGGGTACATAGATGTAGTAGTTATTTCCTTGGATAAGAAGAGGTTGAGTTGAAGATGAAGCTAGTGGATCCAACCCTTGCATAGGACAAGGCTAAGGTGAAGAGAAAGTTGGTGGACCAAGCTTAACCATGATAACTAAGGGCCACTCATTTTTGAAACTTGGGGTATGTGGATGTGGTAGTTGTCACCTTGGACAAGATGAGGTTGAGATGAAAAGGAAGCTATTGGGACCAATCCTTAGGTAGTACATGGTTAAGTTAAAGAGAAATTTGGTGATGTACATGAACACTAGGGTACATAGATATTACAACTACTACCTTAGGTAAGATGAAGTTGAGTTGAATAGTAAGCTAATGGGGCTAACCATTGGGTAGGAAGAGGTTGATATAAAGAGGAAGTTGGTGGGGAAAAGCCTAACTAGGATAACTGAGGGCTATACATTTTGAACACTTGGGGTACATTAATATGGTTGCTATTGCCTTTGGAAGGACAAGGCTAAGCTTAAGAGGAAGCTTGTGGGACCAACCCTTAGACAAGATGAGGTTGAGCTAAAGATAAAGCTGATGGAACCAACCCTTGGGTAGGTAAAGGATGAGATAAAGATAAAGTTGATAGTCCAAGCCTAACCAGGATAATTGAGGACCATTCATTTTGGATGTCTAGGTATGCAAACATGGTAGTTGTCACATTGGGAAGAATGAGGCTAAGCTGAAGAGGTAGTTGAAGGGGTAAACCCTTGGGTAGGATGAGGTTGAGCTATATAGAAATTCAATGGGGCTAATCCTGACCATGATAAGTGAGGGCCACTTATTTCAAACACTTAGGATACATGAATGTGGTAGCTATTGCCTTGGGCAGGAAGATGCTAAGCTAAAGAGGAATATGATGGGGTCAACCCTAGGTAGAATGAGACTGAGCTAAAGATAAAGTTGGTGGGGCTAAGCCTAACTAGGATAACTAAGGGTCACTCATTTTGAATACCTATAGTACATATACATTGTAGTTGTCACCTTGGGCAAGATGAGGTTATGATGAAGAGGAAGCTGGTGGAGCCAACCCTTAGGCAAGACAAGGCTCAGCTAGAGAAGAATCTAGTGGGGCCAAGATTAACCATGATAACTAAGGGCCACTTCTTTTATATGCCTAGGGTATGCAAACATGTTACCTGTCACCTTGGGTAGGATGAGGTTGAGCTAATGAGGAAGCTGGTGGAGCCAATGCTTGGGAAAGATAAGACTTAGCTAAAGAGGAAGCTGGTGGGTCCAATCCTAATAAAGCTATCTATAGTCCACACATTTTAGATGCTTGGAGTACACAAAAATGGTAACTACCACATTTGGCAAGATGAGGCTAAGCTGAAGAGGAAGTTGGTAGGGCTAACCCTTGGGTATAATAAGGATGAGCTAAAGAGCAAGCTGGTGGGGCTAAGCTTAACCATGATAATTGAGAGGTACTTGTTTTGGATGCCTAGGGTAGGCAAACATGGTAGTTATCACCTTGGGAAGGATGAGATTGAATTAAAGAGGAAGCTGGTGGGGCCAACCCTTGGGAAGGATGAGGTTGAGTTGAAGAGGAAGCTAGTGGGGCCAAGCCTAACCAAGATAACTAAGAGCCCCTAATTTTGGATGCCTAGGGTATGCAAACATAAGGACCACTAATTTTGGATGCCTAGGGTATGCAAACATAAGGACCACTCATTTTGGATGCCTAGGATATGCAAACATGGTAGCTACTATCTTGGGCAAGATGAGTCTAATCTAAAGAGGAAGCTAGTGTGGCCAACCCTTGCGCAAGATAAGGCTAAGCTAAATAGGAAGCTAATGCTACCAACCCTTGAGTAGGACAAGGCTAAGCTAAAGAGGAATTTGGTGGGGCAAACACTTGGGTAGGACAATACTAAGCTAAAGAGAAATCTGGTGGGGCCAAGCCTGACCATGATAACTGAGGACCACTTTTTTTGAATGCATAGGATACTTAGATGTGTTAGTTGTCACCTTGAGAAGGATGAGATTGATCTAAAGAGGAAACTAGTGGGGCCATCCCTTGGGAAGGATGATGCTAAGTTGAAGAGGAAGCTTGTGGGGCTAAGCCTAACCATGATAATTGAGGAGCACTAATTTTGAATTCTTAGGGTACATGAACATGGTAGTTGTCACTTTAATTAGGATGAAGCTAAGCTAAAAAATAAGTTGGTGGGGTCAAACCTTGTGCAATATGAGGCTAAGCTCAAGAGGAAGTTGTTCAGGCTAAGCCTAACCAAGATAACTAATATCCACTTATTTTGGATGCTTTAGGTACATAGACACGGTAGTTGTTGCCTTAGTTATGATAAGGCTAAAATAAAGAGAAAACTAGTGGAGCTAGCCCTTGGGTAGGATAAGGCTTAGCTAAAGTGGAAGTTTGTGGGGCCACACCTAACCAGGATAACTAAGGGCCACTCATTCCCTATGTCTAGTGTATGTAAACATGGTAGCTACCACCTTGGGAAGGTTAAGGCTAATTTTAAGAGGAAGCTAGTGGGCCAACCCATAGGCAGGATGAGGATAAGTTGAAGAGGAAGTTGGTCGGACCAAGGCTAACCATAATAATTGAGGGTCACTCATTTTAGATGACTAGGGTATGTAGACATGGCAACTACCTCCTTGGGTAGGATAAGGTATAGCTAACGAAGAAGCTAGTGGGGCTAAGCCTAACCATGATAATAGAGGGCCACTCATTTTAGATTCCTAGGTTATGCAAACATGGTATTTTTTATCTTGGGTAGGATGAAGATGAGATGAAGAGGAAGTTGGTGGGGTCAATCCTTGGGTATAATGAGGTTAAGCTAAAGAGGAAGTTGGTGGTACCAAGTCAAACCATGATTATTAAGGGCCACTATTTCAAATGCTTGGGGTACACAGACATGGTAGTTGTTGCATTTGGAAACATGATGTTGAGCTAAAATGGAAGCTGGTGGTGCCAACCCTTGGGAAAGATAAGGTTGAGCTGAAGAGGAAGTTGATGCAGTTGATCCTAACCCTAATAACTAAGGGTTAATTTCTCTAGATACCAGGTGCATGTAGATGTGGTAGGTTCTACCTTGGATAGGATGAGGTTGAGTTAAAGAGGAAGTTGGTGTGGCCAACCCTTAGGAAGAATAAGGTTGAGCTAAAGAGGAAGTTGGTGGGGCCAACCCTTAGGAAGAATGAGGCTAAGCTAAAGAGGAAGCTGGTGTGGCCAAGCCTAACTGGTATAACTGAGGGCCACTCATTTTGGATGCTTAGGGTACATCGACATGGTAGCTACCTCCTTGGGAAGGATGAGGATGCACTAAAGATGAAGCTAGTGGGGTCAACCCTTTGGGAGAGTAAAGCTAATCTAAAGAGGAAGTTTTTGGGTTCAAGCCTAACCATTATAACCAAGGGATACTCATTATAGATACCTAGAGAATGTGTATGTAGAAACTATTGCCTTGGATAGGATCTAGTGGGGTCAACTCTTAGGTAGGATGAGGTTGAGCTAAAGATAAAGCTGGAAAGGCCAATCCTTTTCCAAGACAAGGTTGAGATGAAGAGGAAGTTGGTGGGGCCAAGACTAACTAGGATAACTAAGGGTCACTTACTCTAGATGACTTTGGTACATGGACATGGTAGCTACCACCTTGGGAAATATGAGGTTGAGCTAAAGAGGAAGCTAGTGGGGCCAAAACTTGGGTAGGATGAGGCTAAGCTAAAGAGAAAGCTCATGGTACCAAGCCTAACCATGATAAATGAGGCTAATTCATTTTGGATGCCTAGGGTATGAAAATGTAGAAGCTAAGTTGATGAGCAAGCTAGTGGGGCCGACCATTTGGTATGATAAGGTTGAGTTGAAAAGGAAGCTAGTGGGGCCAGGCCTAACCAAGATAACTATGGACCACTTGTTTTAGATGCCTAAAGTACACGAACATGATAGTTTTTGCCTTGAGTAGGATGAGGCTGAGTTGAAAAGATGTTAGTGGGGACAACCCTTGGGTGCGGTGAGGCTAAGGTAAAGAGAAAGCTAGTGGGGCTAAGCCTATCTAGGATAACTGAGGGTCACTCATTCTAGACACTTAGGATACACAAACATGGTAGTTGTTGTCTTTAATAAGATGAGACTGGGTTAAAGAGGAAGTTGGTGGGACCAATATTTAGGGAGGACAAGGCTGAGCTAAAGAGGAAGCTAGTGGGTCTAAGCCTAACCAAGATAACTTAGGAGCACTTATTTTAGGTGTTTGGAGTACATAGATGTAGTAGTTGTAACCTTAGGTAATACAAGGATGAGTTGAAGAAGAATCTGATGGGGCCAACCCTTGGGTGGGATGAGTCCAAGATAAAAAGGAAGCTTATGGGGCTAAGCCTAACCATGATAATTAAGGGTCTCTCATTCTAGACACCTAGGGTATGCAAATATGGTAGCTAACTCCTTGGGTAGGATAAGACTAAGCTAATGATGAAGTTGGTGGGGCCAACCCTTAGGTAGGATGAGGCTGAGCTAAAAAGGAATCTAGTGGGGCCAAACCTATGGGAAGGATGAGGTTAACAAAAGATAATATTGGAGGTACCAAGCCTAACAAGGATAACTAAGGGTCACTCATTCTAGATTCTTGGTGTACACAAACATGGTAGTTGTTACCTTGGATAGGATGAGGATGAGCTAAAGACGAAGTTGGTGGGACCAATCCTTGGATAGGTTGAGGCTGAGCTAAAGAGGAATATAGTGTGTCCAAGTCTAACTATGATAATTGAGGTCCACTCATTCAATATTACTAGGGTACATGGATGTGGTAGCTATTACCTTAAGTAGGAAGAGGCTAAGATGAAGAGGAAGCTAGTGGAGCTAAGCCTAACCATGATAACTAAGGGTCACTCATTTTGGAAACCTAGGTTACACAAATATGGTAACTACCACCTTGGGCAAGATGAGGTTGAGGAGAAGAGGAAGTTGGTGGGACTAAGCCTAACTAGAATCCTAGGTCATGCAAATGTGGCAACTCATTTTAGAATCCTAGGTTATGCAAATGTGGTAACTTCTATCATAGACATGGTGAGGATGAGTTAAAGAGAAAGTTGGTTAGGCCAACCCTTTTGTAATATGAGGCTAGGTTGAAGAGGAAGCTAGTGGGGCTAAGCCTAACTAGAATAACTAAGGGTCACTCATTTTAGATGTATGGGGTACATGATTATGGTAGTTGATGCCTTGGGTAGGATGAGACTGAGCTAAAAAAAAGTCAATGAGACCAACCCTTGGGTAGGATGCTAAGCTAAAGAGGAAGTTGGTGGCCTAACCTAACTAGGATAACTAAGATCCATTCATTTTGGATGCCTAAGGTATGGAGACATGGTAGCTTTCACCTTATACAGGATGAGGTTAAACTAAATATGAACCTGGTGGGGCCAACCCTTGGGTAGGACAAGGCCAAGCCTAACTAGGATAACTAAGGGCCACTCCTTTTGGATGCTTGGGATATATGAACATGGTAATTTTCACCTTGGTTAGGATGAGGCTAAGCTAAATAAGAATTTGGTGGGGCCAACCCTTAGGCAGGATGAGGCTAAGCTAAAGAGGAAGCTAGTGGGACCAACCCTAACCGTAATAACTATAGACACCCAATTTTGACACAATAGTCGTGACTTTCTAAAATTGGTCATAAACATCCTAAAACCTCCCAAAACCAATTCCAAATATCTCAAAACATCAAATTGATCATTCCCCACAATTTTGGGCATCAAATTTCACCTTTATCAAATTCACCACCATGACCAAATTCACTAGTGGAAAATTTGGAAATTCGAGTGGTGAATTTGGCAAAGTGCAAAAATTGACCTTTTACACTCAAAATCAACCTTTTACCAAATTTGCCACCCTTGTGGTGAATTTGGCTAGTGGCGATTTTGGAAAAAATTTTAAATTTCAAACTGATCAGAATCTGATTTGGTTTCTTACCAAATTTGCCACTAAGAACCAAATTCGCCACTCCTATGGCAAAATTGGTAAACAATGGTGAATTTGGCAAAAACGGCTAGGAATATTCCAAATGAACTAGTTGGGCATGGATTGAGCCTCATTTCACCTCTACCATCAATTTTTCATGCTTCAAGAAGGATTGATATTAATTTTTTTAAATTGGTATTATCCATCCATTCCCTCCAAGTCCCCTCCAAATCCTATTTAAGAAGGCCATGGGACAAGCATTCCACAAGGAATTTCACTGTAGCAAAGATCTGCGAAGATTTCTAATGCCTTATCTTCTCATAGTATTATTTATATTTAAGTTTTCTTCAAGTTCTCCAAGCCTCTTTCAAGCATTTGGAGTCATTTTGCAAGCATTTGTGGAGGGCAACTAGGCAAGGCAAGGGAGCTTGGTGGTAAGGAGATCTTCATCCTAGGGAGGGGCCATAGCTAGGTGAAATATAGCATAGTTTTCTCCTTTATTTTCTAACTGCATTTTGCATTTTGGCTTCCTAATTTTAAGCTTTGCATTTTGACTAACTCCATTCACTTGCTCTTATTTCATTTCTATTTTGCATACTCATCATTATTGAGATCATCCTATTTTTGTAGGTTCTAACATACTTGGTTGCAGGCTTGATTTCAAGGATTTGCAACATATTTTATCATATCTAACATTTCTTTGTAGGCTCATTTTAGTATGCATACATCTTATCATTACATTTTGATCTTAATCCTTTGTTTTTGTAGGGTTTTTACCATATTTTCTTGTATATTTTATGATAAAATCCTTGCTATACCTTTCATTTACAATTATTCTATATTATATACAACATACTAACACCTTTTATCCTCTTCCATGCTATTTTACTTTCATACATTAAGTATTGTAGTAGTGTAGATCTCCTTTTTAAAGTATTTAATAAGCATTTCTTTCTAGTTCATGCATACACCCTTAACCCTATTTTTAAGCAATTTCTTATCATTACTCATCATCTAGATGCTAATTTGCTTTCAGTAAGTTAAATTATTTATTTATTACACTTTCTAACCTTTTAGCATTTGATTTTATACCCTTTGCATTTCATTTTAATCAAATCTCACTCGTACTTTTTACATATTTGCATATTATCCATTTCCTTAAGTTCTAAACAACTTTTGGAGTAGTTCATTAATTCCTCTATTCTGTCATTGTATTTTGTTAATTTAATATTTCTATAGGTTACATTAGCACTTATATAGCATTCCTTATCCATTAGATTATGTTTCATATCCTTTTACAGCTCTGATTTATCAAAATTACGGTCCTTTTGAGGAGATTTTATCCTTTTCTCTACCATTAAAATTTCAATCCCTAAATTCTCTATATCATAGGTTTAATCCTCTAATTTTACCACCTACAGACCTTGAAAATCATAGTAAGATCCTTCCCTGTAAGTTTCAGCCCAAAACATAGTCAGAATCCATTCGAATCTACTTCAAAACTTCAAAAACTCATCCCAGGACCAAATTCACCACCCCTATGGTGAATTTGGAAACCTAAATAATAGAACCAAATTCGCAACTCAAAAAAATCCCGTAAGGGGTGCAGAGGTCCAATGTTCAAATCTTGAGCCTCGTTGAACTGAATTCTTGTCCCTTTCCTAGTGTTTTTAGTGGCGTAAAAGGTTTAAAATGATTATGACATGGTGGTTATAGGGGTGGACTGTGTGAAGATCTATGTGGTGGATTCGGGTGGACAATGTAGAATACTGTGGCAGCCATAAAAGTTGGACAGCCTTCCCAAATTCGTGGTGGCTATTGTTTCCACCATGTAAATAATAAAAAATATTACCCTCTATATGTTTTGGTTTTGTGGTTTTACTTAAAGACTCTATTATTTCCTTGGTCCATATTTTCCAAGTCTTTATATTTGGTGGAAAACATCCCTTTTATATTTTTGAAGCCCCCTCTTTGAAAGCCCTTTATGAGAACCTTATATGTTGATCACCATTAAATATATTTGGAAATTCATATATCAAGTCATGCTTATTGGTTTGGAATCACCTTAGGGTATATTTTCATCAAACTTATTATTCGATTAAATCTTATAGTTTATGGATCCAATGGTAAATAAGTTAGGATATTTGCATTATTAGATGCATCAGCAACAATATGTGCAAGAAAAAGTGAGTTCAAATTTGGTTAAGTAGTTCGCTAAAATTTCAAATTTTATTAACATAATTCAACTATCTATTAATTATTTTGATCATATGAACTCTTTAATAGTTTCATATTTCAATTTCTTTTCTTTTTTTTTTTTCTTGTTTCATTTCTAGCATGGCATCAAGTTTAAGTTGGTATCCTCTTATTTTGTTGATTTTGGACAATAAACTTAAAAAGTTTGCAATTGTTTGTATTTCTCTTTTGGACTAAGCAATGGAAAACAAATATTTTTTCATTTCTAAAAGAGAGACACTGAAGAGGTATGGTTGACATAGGGACACTAGAAGGTTATGATGGATTATCATAAGGAGATATTTTAAAAAGGTTATGATTGTTTTTCTTAAGGATATGTTGGGCCATTGGATCCAATATAGTATGCTCTATAACCATACCTACATACCTAAGCAAAAGCAACATAGGGAATCCAAGAATGAAAATGTCTATTTGTATTAATTATTAATAAAAGTAGAAAAAAGTGCATAGAATACTTGGTTTTCATCCATTTTAGTCATCATAGGAAACAACCTTTTAATTTTAAATTATAAGATTACATTAGGTATCTAGCCAACAAAACATAATATAACATCCAATAAGTCTTCAACCTATGGAATTTTAAATTAAAATGGTCCTTAAACTTAGATCTAATAATATGTTGTGTGTACCTACATAACATACATTTTGAAAAAAAGCTTATTCCAAAACCTAATTTAAAATTGTAAAGTTAAATATATGCTCAAGCTATAATATTGATAGGATGGGTGACTACATGGAAAGTCCTAGGATATATAACATGATAAATTTTGAGCTATATATTTTATTACAAAAAAGAGATCTATAATGTGAATATAACTATGAATATCTATGTCACAAAATATAACTCTATTCAACACATTATATAATTCACCTTGATAAAAAAATGAATGATAATTGAGGCTTATTTTACTTATAATGTCCCCATTACTACCACCTTGTAGTCTAGGAAGGATGTAGAGTG